>CM022475.1:4778075-4855963 GCA_011952105.1 Coreoperca whiteheadi | reverse complement strand
GTATGTATGTACTGTACATGTGGAAGAATTGACAACAAAGCAGACTTGACTTGACTAGGGACAATTTAGAGTCACCAATTAACCTAATGCACGCCTTTGGACGGTGGGAGGAAACCGGAGAACCCAGGGAAAACCCACGGTAACACGGGGAGGACATGCAGGCTCCACCCAGGGAGGTCGTGGTCTGGTCCGGGATTCGAACCCAAGATCTCCTTATAGAGAGGCAGGGACGCTAACCGCTCTGCCACCGTGCACCCCCGATCAGAACTGTCAAACCCTTTAAGGCAATTTTGCTATATGTTGACTTGACTAGTCATTGTCACTGTCTAGCCAAACAGAAAACATACTGATTGCTCTGATTTTAATGTCTGGCTCTCTGCAGAGGAGGTGAACTCTCTTGTCTTGGTGTATTGCTTGAGTGGAGCTTTGGCATTCACCACCATCCTGTTGGTTGTACTGGCTTTCTCAGTGTACAAGCTCACCAGGAGAAACAGCTGCCACTCTACCGGTAACTGGAACTTTTTATATATGGCAGCCTGGGTGCACTGAATCTGGCATTTGAGTACCGTTTGAGTAAAATTAACTTTTCTGTGTTTCACAACCAGAGTCTCAAGGAAGATTTTCAGCTCCCTCGACAGCAAATACAGAGGTAAATGCAGTTTTCGTTAACTGCTGAATTATAAGATTCAACCACCTTTAATTGCACTGCAAATAACTTTTCTTGTGCACATTTCATTTTTTGTTAGCAACCAAATTGTGATCTACTTTTTATTTATTGTGTTACCAGGGCTACCAAGACTCAGACAGCCTCCATTATGCTGCTTTAAGTGTTAACCTGCCCAACAGATCAAGAAGACAGAGGAACAACCCCACGAGTGAATGTGTGTACTCCAGTGTGAAGCAGTAGAACTGGACATGTTTCATTTGCATTGTGTCAGTAAAGTGGCAATTTCTTAGAATCTCCATGGAGGTGTAATGTAGATTTAGATGTATGATCGTGATATAAACATATATTGAGGTAATATGCACATTCTTCCTTGTTTTTGTCTTGGTGGTTTCCACTGTTTCTCTGTGTTCTAAAAGCAAATATGTGTCTAACATCCTACCATTATAATGGTTTTCTAACTATACCAGTACATTCAGAAGGAGGCTGTACAACAAGCTCCTCTTGGCTTCTGAGGACCACACTGTTATTTTTCTTTTTTCCTAAATGGTTTGTAAACTAATTGTGTGTATTGTGCATTTCCACGTATATTTTGCACCATTAATGATGAAATAAAACTTCTCACGCTGTGTGTGCATGGGTGATCAATCCCTGGTAGTGGCACACCATGTGTCCTGAAGAAAGGATTTGACCTCATCATACAGGATTCTCATCAAAACAGGTTGGTTTGAAAAGATTTCTCCAGCAGCTACTTCCAAGAGCCTTCACTTCTTTAAACACACCCTGCAACCTGAAAACCTGACTGACAGGACAAAACGTGGAACTCTAGGAATCGAAAGCTCTCCTCAAATGCAACTGTTTGATGAGGTTGCTGGACATGATTTAGAATGCAAATATACTTCCTTTTACCAATGCTCATTAGACATCAAAGCTCAGTAACTGAATGATGGATAAATCTAGTGAAAATGTTCCCCATTGCATTACAGATACAACTGAAACAATGCATGTAACACTTCAACAGATTTGTGAGACACAAGACTTCAACTAAAGTGAATGAAACTAGAATTAAAACGTTTCTGTCCCTTTCCTAACTTTTTCCTAAGCTTTTACTGCTCACATTACCCAAAGACCAAAGGAAAGGGCTGCTCCCAAGCAGTGGTCAAATGGGTGAAAACCTCAACAAAGAGGAAGGTCCTTTTCAGTTGTCGTGGATTAAACTTATGGATAAAAATATCTTCTTAGCCTGTAGTGGTGACAAAAAAAAAAAAGCAAAAAGGGAAAATTCAAATCCCCCCACAAAAATACTTTCTTTGGTCATAATTTCCCCGTGGCAAGAGATAGAATATATATATAGCAGAGAGCGTCAGAGCAGCCAGACTGGAGACGCTGCCCTGCCACACACTGCTCTCCATTTCTATCACCGTTAGTTTTGCAGTTTGTCGTCATTTTGAGACTCGGTATTTAGACTTTTAGGGGGCAGCCCTAGAATTCCACCCGCCAAGGTGGCTAGTAAGAGTGACTCTGTTAAGCAAAGTCAAGTCAATATTATGGGTATGGCCTAACATCGCAAATCAAACATTTGCCTCAAGGGGCTTTACAATAAGTACAACATACGACACCTTCTGTCCTTAGACCCTCGATTCGAAAAAGGAAAAACTCCCCCCAAAGACAGACTTTTAACAGGTAAAAAATGTATCTAAAATCATCCCACTGCCGAATTCTACCCACATTTGGCTGGCGGGCGGGTGGTAATGTTAAGCCCTGGAGGCATCCATGTTTACTTTATATTACATTGAAGGTTTCAGAGAAATTCGACTTTCCTAGTTGTAGTTACAACTTGGCTGTTGACGTGAACGGGATTTAAAAGTCAGAATCTTGTAACTGTAACTTCAAAATGCCACAAACGCCACATATGTCCTCCCTGATCGTCATATTCTCCCCTTCAAACTCCTCTTCTTCTTCTGACATCCATCGCTGTCCTTCACCCATCTTTGAGTCATCATCAGCACATTTATACTTTTCCTTTGTTTCTTGTTCTTTTCCTTGTCATTGTATTCCCTCTCTGTTTCTCTGTTTAACGTCTTATTTTTTAATTCTGTTTCACATGGGGAGTTATTATTTTTCTCATTTTTCACTGCCGCATTATCACCCAGAAAATTGCCCGGGCTTTTTTTTTTAAAATATTTTTCAGCTGACGAGAGTCATCGTGGAGCTAACCAGGATTCATCTTACATTCCCATGCCATTGTTTTTTTGACTGGCCACTACATACTGACTTTCATCATGCCTCGGTCCCGTGTTGACTCCAGTACATTGTTGATTTCCACATAGAAACACATTGGCTTGAAATGTGTCTGCCGCCAACGACCACCATTTTTGGGATCAATGGCAAACCTGCTTTATCAGCTGAGCTACAGCCAACACCAATAGAAGCTTTCTGTAAACATCAGCTGTAGTTGGAAACATTCTCTCTCCATTATGGGTAATATTTCTCCATTATGGGTAATATTTCGGCCAGCTGCTAGCGGTCATCATGGCAATGATGATGCAAAGCGAACGCCCTCTACAGGTTGAAACCCGGCTATTGCAATTGAATTTTGCTATTGGCTGATCTGGAGGCAGGTGACGTGCATGGAGTCAGTTTTCTTTACCAACCTACGTTGATACTTGTTTCACGTTCTAGAGGCAATTTTTTTCATTTTCCAGGGTAGAGGCACTACAGCCAAACAGGTTCTGCATAGAATACTTGTTAAAATACTAGTTAACTAAAATACTACAGACACCAACAGAAAATATTACTAAAAGTACATTGTATAAAGCATTTTAATACATCATAATGAAGTGTGGCAATAGTCAAATAAAGTGACCCATTTGAAAAATATATAAGAATTAAAATTTTTACTTCAAATTCAAAGCCTGGCCAGCTTCACTGTAGTGGTATCTGTTTGCTTTTATTTCATTTCTGCCAAAACCCCAGTACAATGGAGGCGAATGGAATTTTGTTTGTGATGATTAAAACATCAATATCATATAGTTAGGCTACATTTCTTTTGTTAAATGATGACTACATTGGGCAAATAATCTTTACTATGCTATATCTCTGTATTTGATGGGTACGTCAGTGAGTAAAATATCATGCCTGCATGTTAATCTGCTCGACATGATGAGTCCATTAAATGCGGTCAGAAATGGGCTCCTCTGTGTCTTGTTACTGGTGTTTATACTGTAAATACACATCTTTTTTTTTTTTTTTGTGATTCAAAAATGCCAACACGGACAACCATTTTGTTCTTTAAAGCTCTCACCATGTGGCTCTATTCAAGGAACCAAATATAGGTGTCAGTGAGCATGTGACCATGCTTCCTATATGGGACGTACAGTGGCCAATCAAACACAGTCTTGTCTCTGAAGAGTGAAGAAAAGATCAACATTCTTTTCATTCAAGACAGCAATTTGAACACGATGACCTCTCCAAAATTAGTTTTGTATCTGACATGTTTGTTCTTGGGGAAAATAGGTGAGTTGTGTTTTTGTGTTTCCGACTTGTATGGCGTATTGTCAATCCTTGTACAAATGCTTCGAATGTACTTACTTCTGCGAATTCTGCCACAAAAGATTAATTGTGCATTGGCTTTGTCTCTCATTTCATATCAGCTCAGGCAACTAATCCGAATTCCTTCTCATCTCAACATCAAGAGAGTAAGTTTGTATCAGCAAATGAGGGGGAAAGGTTGACTTTACGATGCTTCTATAAACATGATGACGCAACAAGGATTTACTGGTACAAACAAAGTCTGGGACAGAAACCAAAGCTCATCTCTACCCTATATGTGTTTAATAGAAAAGACACTTTTCATGACGAATTCAAGGACAATCCACGCTTCACACTGGATACTGAAGTTGGTAAAAATCACTTAACGATAACAGATCTGTACACTTCAGACTCAGCTACTTACTTCTGTGCTAAAAGGATTTTATTGGCTATTGAATTTGCAGCTGGAACTATTGTCAGTGTAAAGAGTTCAGGTTTGACCGTCCGAGCTTCGGTCCATCAGTCAGCATCTGAGAGCATCCAGCCAGGAGGCTCTGTGACTCTGAACTGTACAGTACACACCGGGAGCTGTGACGGAGAACACAGCGTTTACTGGTTCAAAAGCTCTGAAGACTCTCATCCAGGACTCATTTACACCCATGGAGGCAGGAATGATCAGTGTGAGAGGAAAGCCAACGCACAAACACGCACCTGTGTCTACAACTTGCCAATGAAGAGCCTGAATCTTTCTCATGCTGGGACCTACTACTGTGCTGTAGCCTCATGTGGATACATACTGTTTGGAAACGGGACCAAGCTGGAATTTGAATGTAAGTAACCTTTCTAGAAGAAGTCGTTTAATCTTAAAGATAGTCATGATTACACCCTAACTAAAACTAAGATGAATACAGAGTTTAAAAAAAATAATCTGTGATGTCTCCTGATGGCTGACTCTGTACAGATGAGGAGGACTCTCTTGCCTTGGTATATTTCTTGAGCGGGGGTTTGGCGTTCACCATCATCCTGGTTGTTTTACTGGCTTTGTCTGTGTACAAGATGAACAAGAGAAGCAGTTACTCAGGTATTTGACAGTGTTTGTATCTGGCATCTATTATTTATGGAATTTAGCATTTGAATAAAATTGCCTTTTCTGTGTTTCACAACCAGAGTCTCAAGCAAGGTTTCTTGCTCCCTCCACAGCAGATGCAGAGGTGAATTACTGCACAACAATTAATAGTCTTGTGGACATTTATTTTATTTTTTTATTTCTGTCAGGAAAAATATTGTGATCTCCTTATTGTGTAACCAGGGCCACCAAGATGCAGACAGCCTCCATTATGCTGCTTTAAGCGTTAACCTGCCCAACAGATCAAGACGACAGAGGAACAACACGACGAGTGAATGTGTGTATTCCAGTGTAAGGCAGTAGAACTGGGCATGTTACATTTCTACTTAGTGAGTAAGATGGCAAATTCTTAGAACCGCTTTGAACATGTGTTGTACATTTACATGTAGATCTTGAAATAAATATCTGTATATATCTTTCTTGTGGTTTCGGAGTTTCAATTAGGAATTTACGGCATCTCAAATATGCCATTTAGAGCAGAGGATGACTCTTGAACACTTTTCTGGACATGATGACGATTCGACAGTCACCATGATTTCCAGGCGTAATAGTGTGTGAGTTTACTTGTCATAACAATGATCCATACAATAACCATCCACAAGTGGTGCCACAAATAAAATAAAAATGCAGTCTAGTTGTTTGCACCTTGTATTCTTTATTTCTGAAATTATCTTTAAAGTTTAATTCAGATTACATGCAAAACTAATTGCTGATAAAGAAATAGTGCCTGTTAAACCTGCACATATGCAACATAAATGTTATCCCAGTAATGACCCACAAATTATTTTTTTAACACTCTTTTGTTTCTGGTGTGAAACAACCATTCTTTTATTTGCAGGACAAAAAACGAATTGAAACCTACTTCTTAATTTAGTTGCTTTATTATCATCAGAGAATCAAATTAAAAGCACATAGGCCTACATGGATTCTCTTCTGTGTCTGGAAACCACAGCCTAGGTGCAGCTCCATCCCAATAAAAGACAGAAAAAGAATAACTAACTTGGGAATATACAAAGTATTATATGAGAATTGCTGCTACTATATATCTAATTGGTCAGAAGTTGAATGGGGGGTGTGCCGTGGATCTCCTCTTGTTCACAGCCCGGTTACGTTCATTTTTCATCCAGCCAGAGCAGACAGTGCCTGTAAACTTCTCCCCGATAGATCACATCTTAGCCTTTCCCCTTAGCTATTTTATGGCTCTTATCTGACTGCTAATCTAGCATGGTTTCCATTCTAATCTACCCCCAAAAAGGGGTTCTTCTTATCCTTGAGAGTCTGTTACATCTCACAGTCTGGGGGTGGGGGGTGTAAAAAGGGTTGTAGGGGGGGGGTCAGCACCCTGACACACACAATCATAACAAGAATTCACTGACTATTAATAAATGGAATATTTATGCATCCTAACAACAGTATAGCAAATTATCGCTGGAAAAATTTAAAACATCACAGCCACACCTCGACCTGTACTGAAATTAAAAGCCAAAATAGAGGTGTAATGTACATTTAGAGTAGATAAATATATTTTGTCCATCGTCCTTGTGGTCTACAGTCAAAAGATGAGATCTCTCTTTTATAAGACAAGTTGGCCAGAGTGTCTAGACTAAATCCTTTTAGCATCTTAATTTAGAAAACACAAAGTACATCGGAGGCTGATGGGAATGGCATTAGTTTCACAGGTATTTGGTCATGAACCAAAGCATTGGAAAAATAAATGACATTTTTGACCTGAATGGTGCTAGATGAAAGCTCAGGGGATAAAAGTTTTACAAGTTCATTCTCATCCTCACCACGACAGGCTGTACAAAATGGCAATACTTCAAATTAAATAGTGGCGATATTTAAATTTAAACAGACATATCAACCTAACGGTGGCAATAGAGGGAAAGTTGACTTGCTTACTAAAGTCAGTAAAAATATCTAGATGTTGAGATATTTCATAGGAATAAGTGGAAACCTTGACCTGCTGATGGTGCTATATAAGGGAAGGGGATCACCAAGTCTTCTAGTGGCCTTTTATATCTGTAGGAAATGTCAGGGTAATCCATATCATAGTTGTGAAATGATTTCACTCTGAATCACAAACGTCAACCTCAAAGAGGAGCAGTCAGAGGATTACCAAAGTAGCAGGATTCATCCTCTGGGGACCATGAATGTCTGTAGAAAAGTCCATGGCAATCCATCCAATAGTTTTCCAGATATTTCAGTCTGGACCAAAGTGGTAAACCGCCTAAACGAACAACAGACCAATATGTCATTGACCGTTTCCATTTCACTTCATGTCAGTTTGACACCCACTTACACTTCAACAGATGTTTGAAACACATCAAAAGTTCATTTGGATTGGGAGACCACCATCAGCGGACATTAGCATCAAGTTCAACTCTTCTCAACAGTGTTTTTCTTATCCCTCTGCTTCTTTTCTCTGCCTTTCCTCATCATTTTGAGTCGGGAGTTACATTCACTTTTCTCTCAGTTTTCTCACTTGTCACTGCTGCATTTTCACTGAGACCTTGGCCCATAGCAATATGGCTTATGGGAGCAACAGTGATTTTTCTTGACCAACTACAATATATACAGACTCTTTTTCAGCTGACAAAACCCATCATGGAGCCAATTGGGACTTCCATTAAATTCTCACGCCATTGTTTTTTTTTGACTAGCCAATGCCAACTTTCCACATACCTCTGCCCCATGTAGACACCAGTACAGAATATTACAATCGTTTGGCAGATGCTTTTGTACCACATTCCTTAGATTGTTGCATACACATACATTGGGATAGAGCTAAATGGATTTCAGCGTCTCAAGCAGTGTCTGCCACCAGCTACCATCAATTTAGCGATTAATGGCAAACCCACTTTTTGCCGACTCAGCCACAGCCAAAGCCTACTGAAAGTTTTCTGTCTACTAAAAATGTAGCTGGTCACATTTCTTTCCCATTTTGGATAACATTTCTTCCAGCTGTGTGTGGTGGTCATCATCAGTAACCAAACATAATGGCGCAGGAAGGTTTTTGATTGACTTTCAGCATTTGTATTCAATGTCCAAGTTTGATCATGTGACTGATGAGCTGAGACAGCACCTTCCAAAGGCAATGCAGTGCAGGCAGTTGACATCCTGTTTGAAAAAATGAAGCTCTACCATCTCACTACTGTATTGGTTACACTTTGACCTGTACCTGCTGGCCCTTACCGCCATGCTTTCTGCATTCTACCTCTTTTAGTGTAATGAGCTTTGTGGTTTTCGGCAGGATGTAAGGGTGTTTGAACTATCACATACTGTAGAATGCCTGAAGCCTGAAGCATTTAGAAACATCAGATTCAATTCAAATAATAAAAATCCCATTATCAAAACCCATTACAAAGTGCCTTACAATTTAAACGGAGCACATTCAAAACAAAAAGAGAATAAAACAAACTAAAAGCCATAAAAACTAAGCACATTATAAAACCGAGTAAAATTTACTAATGTCGTTCAGCTGATTGTGAGCTGAAGTTTCCCCGGTAAACACATCGATCTCTTCAGCTGTTACAATCCCTCCTGCCCGGCCTGCCGCTCCCCTTTCGGTCAAATCTCCTCCGGAGGCCGCATTGCTGCCGGAGTGTTTCTGAGCCAGGCAGAGGGGACGGGCCGGGCAGGGGGCCACACACCGACACGGAGCTGGGTCTGGGTACCAGCCTGCCGGAGAACGAGGCATAGAAGTGCTCCGTGTGTGTAAAGTGGTTTCACTTTACTTCTGCCAGCACCCAGGGGAAAATGGAAGTGGATGCAATTTTGTTTGGGATGCTCAAAGCATCAAAAAGCACTTTAAGAAAAAATGACAAAAAAAAGACGGCAACAGATCTTTCCAAAAAAAAATGTCTTCATTATGCTAGATAATAAACATTTAGAGAGTTGAAAAGAGTGATGTTAATTATTTGTATGCAGGATCGCCTTTGACTTACCCTTCACAATGGCACAGATTACAGTCTTAGTTCACTGGACTTCAGCTTAGGAAGAGAGTCAGTTGTATCCTCACATATGGACAAACTGCTGAAAAACATAACAATAGGGTTCATTTTAGGTATGTTACAGGTAGCTAGCAAATTATCACGCCTGCTGAGTATCTGTTTGACATAGTCAAGTCCATTAATGTCAGGCAAAATTGTTACTGTCTATGGAGATACGTATTTCTTCAGTTATTTCCATTGTAATGCGAAGATGAGAAGCGAAGATGAACAAATTGACCCTGTAGGTGGAAGTGAACATGTGATCATGTTTCCTATATGGGGCAGTGTAATGTCACCTCTGATTGGCCAGTCAAAATACAGTCGTGTCTCTTAAGAGTTGAGAGCATCAAGACGTTTTCCATTCAACGCAGCAGTTGAACAGGACATCTACTATGTTTGCGTTCTACCTCACGTGTCTGTTCTTGGGGGAAATGGGTGAGTTGTGTTTTTGTGGTTCGAATTTGTAACTTTTAGAGTGTATGGTTCCTTCTCATGAAATGGCTTCAAAGCATTTTTATATGTGTTGATTGTACTTTATATTCAAGAAATCAATTGTGCATTCGATTTGTCTCTCATTTCACTTCAGCTCGGACAACTCAACTGAAATTGTCCTCGCCTACGCGCCAAGAGAGTGGTTTTGTATCAGCTTATGTGGGTGACCAGGTTACTTTGCGATGTTTTTATGACAATGATACTGCAAGGCTTTATTGGTATAAGCAATCTCTTGGACTGAGACCAAAGCTCATCTCTACCTTCTATAAGTATGAAAGAAATGGCTCTTTTCATGATGAATTCAAGAACAATCCACGCTTCACACTGGATACTGGAAAGGATAAAAATCACCTAAAGATCTCAAATTTATGTGTTTCAGACTCAGCTACTTACTACTGCGCAAGTAGCTATACATTTATTTTTGAATTTGCGGAGGGCGTTACTGTCAGTGTAAAGGGTTCAGGTTTGAACGTCCAAGCTTCGGTCCATCAGTCAGCATCTGAGAGCATCCAGCCAGGAGGCTCCGTGACTCTGAACTGTACAGTACACACCGGGAGCTGGGACGGAGAACACAGCGTTTACTGGTTCAAAAACTCTGAAGACTCAAAACCAGGACTCATTTACACCCATGGAGGCAGGAATGATCAGTGTGAGAGGAAAGCCAACACACAAACACACACCTGTGTCTACAACTTGCCAATGAAGAGTCTGAATCTTTTTCATGCTGGGACCTACTACTGTGCTGTTGCCTCATGTGGATACATACTGTTTGGAAACGGCACCAAGCTGGACTTTGAAGGTAAGGAACTTTCCAGCAGAGGTTGTCTCATCTGATAGATTGTGATTGTGTTACATCTTCGACAAAGACAGAAGAATAAAGGCTGAAAGCTCTGTAATGTCTCCTGACGTCTGTCTCTTTGAAGGTGAGGTGGACTCTCTTCTCTTGGTGTATTGCTTGAGTGGAGCTTTGGCATTCACCACCATCCTGTTGGTTGTACTGGCTTTCTCAGTGTACAAGATCAACAAGAGAAACAGCTGCCAATCTACAGGTAAGCAACGCTGTCTGTATCTTTCAGTTCTTATTTCGAAAGCAAGGCTTTTAAATTAAAAGACCATATCCTGTGTTTCCTGGCCAGAGCCTCAAGCAAGATTTTCTGCAAATGAAGAGGTGAGTTTGTTTTGATCAACTGTTGAGTTACAATTGAAACACATTTTAATTGCACAACACGTAATTTCTGACAGGTCCACTATTGCGATTTATATTTGGTCACTAGGGTTTCCAAGACGACCTCCATTATGCTGCTTTAAGGGAAAACGTGGCCACAGGAACACGAAGACATCGCTAGAAGAACAACGCTAAGAATGAATGTGTGTACTCCAGCATAAAGCAGTAAAACTAGACGTTCCATTTGTACTTTGTGAGCAAGATGAACATTTCTTAGTGCCTCTTTATCGGTGTAATGTTGATTTATACATAGATATTGATTTAATTATCTTTTCATATTTTGTTTTTGGTCTGGGGCCAAAAGATGAGATCTCTTTAACCTTTGCTCACATTTGGCAATAAGCGTATTTAGAAAGCCCTGCTGTCTCTGACTATGTAGTTTCAAACAGGATGTGCCCTCACTGTTACTTAGTTGTCTTTCAAAGCGACCAATCCTTATACCGCCTGCTAACTCCATTCACGTCCACAGGCTCAGTGGGCTAGACAAAGAGGGAGACCACACAAGATTTAAAGTTATTTAAATAATATTTTATTTGATACCGAGATGAAGCAAAGTAACAGATTCATCTTTAGTCTTGTGAGTCGGTGATGGATGCAATGCTGAATGCATGTGTGGTGATGTAAAGGCAAAACACGGAGGAAAACCAAACCAAAAGGGTAGAGGATGGTGAGATACAGAGACACAGAATGTGCCTACCCAGGTGTAAGACATCAGGTTAGATGGCTCCACCCGTCAGTACCTGCAGGAAACCTGCGAACGGAAAAAACCCAATAGAGCGGGAGGAGCGCTGACAGAGGCTGTCACACCATTTACTGTATACCTGCACCAGGTCAGAAGCCCTTTGGATTGTATAATTGTGATTAACATTATTTAAATCCGGGTTCACAGGGTCTCTGCCCCTGAGTTCTCCCCACTTTCTCAAACCAGAATTGTGTTTACACTGGTTGTGGACGAACAGGGTGTTGTGGGTTGTGCTGTCGCAATAATCATGTAGTCGAACAGGGTGTAGTAATCAGGCCTAAGAATGCCAAAGCGATGCAATGGAAGTTACTATTGACACAGAGGAAAGGAAGGAGTCATTACCCTGAGCCGTTACTCTGCTCCCATGCTTTTTGCTTTTATATCTTTCACTGGAGCAGCCAGCGTGGTCTTTGGCAGGAAATAGATGCGGTCTCTGTGTACTTTCACATAATTATATTGGATTCCCCTTAAGGTGAAGACCATTTTAAAACATCCAAAAGATTGTTATCAGCATAGTTAAAGCATTAGTTAGTTGAACTATTACAAGATATTAAAACAATATTTCCAACAGGTGCAAAAACAAGAGATGGAAGAGGACAAAGTGCTATATCAAAGGGAGAAAATACATTTTAAAAAGAGAGAAAGCAGATAAGAAAAACTTAAAACTTGATAAGAGGGTAAAATAATTTGCTATAAAAATTTACCATGAGAAAAGATATCTCATGAAAAACTATGCTATGTGAAATATAAGAGCTACACAATTATTTTCAAAAATTCAGCTAGTCAGAGACTGATGATTAAAAAGTCAAAAGCCTCTTGCAAATTGTTTTTCTGAAAGGGTTAGGTCACCTGAATCAGATCAAAACACATTTTCCACACTTACATTACACCTTAGTGGTAGTTGTGCAGACAGTGGAGATTTTGGTTTTACTAGAGCGCCGCTGCCTCACCAGTACAGTGGGAGGGAAGAGAATTTTGTTTGTGGTGCTCACAGCACTAATGGGATTACTGTGACTTTTGGTATAGATATTCAGGGTTCCCAGAGGATGAATCCTATTTGACTTTGGTGATTCCCTGACTTTTCCGCTGGCACCAACAGCAGGTCACTTATCCAGTGAAATATGTTAACATCTATGTTCACTTTGTTGAGTACTTTGTACACTCCCCACACACACCTACACCTCGGGTCTGCACACATCCGGCTTGCCCTGCCCCGCCCCTTTCGGTTTCTCTCCCTGTATGTGTCTGCTCTGTTGACTTTCTTGGTCAGCAGTCACCCAAACGGAACACAGCTCCCGTTTTGGATTTTTTTTAAACCGCGAGTCCGCTTTCCCAGCGAGACCCGTTGTAAATAAACTTGTGGGGTAACTGTGGCTTACAAGCAAAAGACGGGCGGCATCTTGTCAGCGGTGGTATTGAAGAATTACGACCACACCGCAAGCACTTAAAAGAGCAGTGTGTAGGAGAAACTACGGTGGCCACGAAACTCTCGGAAAACGGGAAAGGCCCTATCCAGAGCCAGTGTTTAGTTTTTTCCGTTCTGGGCTACTGTAGAAACATGGCGGTTCAACATGGCATACTCAGTGGAAGGGCACCTGCTCCCTCAGTAGATAGAAAGGGCTTATTCTAAGGAAATGAAAACGATTCTTACTTTCAGGTGATTATACGCTATTGAAAACATACTAGTGATTATTATCGCCATATTCTGCAAATAGAGCCTCCTAAATCTTACACACTGCTCCTTTAAGCCTACTGATACTAAGCTGTTCTTGTGTGCTGAAGCAGACGAGCTATCTAACGCATCTGCTTTAGCACTTTGAACAGTCTAGCTGTTTTCTCAAAAGAGAGCACAAGACACATATTTCACTTCTTTTCAAATTCTGACGCTTGACAGCATCACAGATAACAAATGGGTAAAATGGTCAACAGCATTGGAAGATTATTGTCAATTATTGATTGCTCAAAATAATAGTGATAACGTGAATGTATTGTATTAACTTGTTTTTTATAAACAAAATCTGGCAAATAATCATTGGCCTGTTGTATTCTTGGTGTATTTGACAGATAGTTATCATGCCTGTCTAATAATGATCAATTCACTGCCAAAGGTTTATCATGACTGAACTCCACTGTATGTTGTTATTAGTGTTAAGATTACCATGAAACCACACAATGATTTGTGAATCAATATCTTATCTCCTTAAGACGTAACCAAACACACCATGAATGGTAAGCCAATTTTTCTACAGTGGCAGTGAACATGTGATCAAGTTTCCTAAATAGGACGTACAGTGTCACCTCTGGTTGGCCAATCAAACACAGTCTTGTCTCTGAAGAGTGGAGAAAGGACTAAGATTCTTTCCATTCACCACGACAATCTGAACACGATGACATCTCCAAAGTTCGTCTTCTATCTGGCATGTTTGTTCTTTGGGAAAATGGGTGAGTTTTTTTTTGTTTTTTTTGTGTGTGTGATTGGATTTTTAAAGTGCATGGCCACTCCTCATGACTTTGCTTCTGATATTTCTTTTTTTATCACTATCATTTTATCGTTTATCATGTGTTCATGCGGTGCGTCTGCTTTGCCTCTCCTATCAACTCAGCTCAGATGGCCAATCTGAAATTCTCCTCTTCTGTTCATCAAAAGACTGGTTTTGTATCAGTTAAAACAGGCGAGAGCTTGACTTTGCAGTGTTTCTATGGAGGTGATGTGGCAGCAAGATTTTACTGGTATAAACAAGCTCAGGGTCAGAAACCAAGGCTCATCTCTACTTTCTACAAGTTCGAAAAAAATGGATCTTTTCATGATGAATTCCACAACAATCCACGCTTCACGCTGGATACTGAAAATGGTAAAAATCACTTGACGATAACAGATCTACACGTTTCAGACTCAGCTACGTACTACTGCGCGAGTAGCTATTCATACAAGTTTGAATTTGCCGCTGGAACTATTGTCATTGTAAAGGGTTCAGGCTTGAACGTCCAAGCTTCGGTCCATCAGTCAGCATCTGAGAGCATCCAGCCAGGAGGCTCCGTGACCCTGAACTGTACAGTACACACCGGGAGCTGTGACGGAGAACACAGCGTTTACTGGTTCAAAAGCTCTGAAGAATCTCATCCAGGACTCATTTACACCCATGGGGGCAGGAATGATCAGTGTGAGAGGAAAGCCAACGCGCAAACACACACCTGTGTCTACAACTTGCCAATGAAGAGCCTGAGTCTTTCTCATGCCGAGACCTACTACTGCGCTGTAGCCTCATGTGGACAAATACTGTTTGGGAACGGGACCAAGCTGGACTTTGAAGGTAAGTAACTTTTCTAGCAGGGGTTGTCTTAACCAGTATAATACTCCCTATTAAAACTCAAGCTTCGTTTCCTGGTGTCTGACTCTATAGATGAGGTGGACTCCCTTGCATTGGTGTATTTCTTGAGCGGGGCTTTGGCATTCACCATCATCCTGAGTGTTTTACTGGCTTTCTTAACATGTGAGATCAGCAAGAGAAACAACCGCAAGTGTACAGGTACTGTAACTGCTCCTCTTTGTAGTTGACAGTGTGTACTCACTAAACATGGTATTAAAGTAAGAGCACCTTTCATTCTTTCTCAGAGTCTCATGCAAGATTTTCTGCTCCCTCCACAGCGAATGCAGAGGTATTTTTTGTTTGGATAAACTATTGGATAAACCATTCAAACATTTTCATTGTGCACATTTTTTGGGGGTCTTTTGTGATTTACTGTTTTAAATGTTATTATCAGGGTTACCAAAATGAAGAAAACATCCATTATGCAGCTTTAAGGGAACACAAGGTCAACAGATCCAGACGACAAAAGAACACCACCAAGACTGAATGCGTGTATTCAAGTATAAAGCAGTAGAAATGTACGTGTTTTGTATTTGTTTGTGTGTATCAAGACTAATAAAGGCGTATTATATGTATATTTTTTCTTGTGACTAGGCAGAAAGGGCAGGTACAGC
Organism: Coreoperca whiteheadi; assembly: GCA_011952105.1. Classification (NCBI taxonomy): domain Eukaryota; kingdom Metazoa; phylum Chordata; class Actinopteri; order Centrarchiformes; family Sinipercidae; genus Coreoperca; species Coreoperca whiteheadi. The sequence goes on along the minus strand of CM022475.1, from coordinate 4,840,209 downwards.
TCTACAAACTGGAAATATGACCTTCATCCCCTATGGAAAGCTTGAACGATTAGTCTTTAAGGCAAGCACAACCTTAATATCATCTCAATGGCCAAACAACGTTCAAGACGGTCACCACTGAAATCTGAAACCTCGAGTCAACATGTATTAGCTTTTAGACAAACCAAATATTAAAGTATATACTGTGACTTCTGCATTACAAGCTCCTGAAACATATGTTGTTAAATTCGCTTCCTACTATAAAAAATGTGATCTTAGATTAAAAAAAACGTTTCTCTCTGTGCTCTTTTGTCTGTGGTTTGAAGTGGACAGGGCTCAGTTGTGGGCGGGGTAATTATGCTTTTTCCCTTAAGTTTTACTTTGTGTGTTGCCTATAAAAGTTACATATTATAAAGAAATACTTTTAAATTGTGAAACCGCATTTCCAGTGTGGTTCAATAACTTGAATTCTGTGCAGTAGCAATGCATTTGGATGATGAAAGAGCAAAACTTCCTGCCCGTGAGCCTGCTTTGTTTTATACACAAAACCCTTCTAGCATGTTAAGGGGTGGTGTCCTCTGCTGTATGTGCTGAGAAGAGATAAGGTGCACCCCCACCCCCAACCATCTGCCAGTGACAATGACCTCAACTCTATGAGCTAAATTCTCTATATAGGTATATACCTGCTGTGTTAAGCATCTAAAATTACACAAATTAACTTAATTTCTACACCACCTAACCTGACTTATGGTAACAGTAGAGGATCATTTCCTAAACATGAAATAATTCTCAAATGTTGTAAAGGCCCTACTCAGTCTTACAGTTACATGAATAATAATGACACATTATGAGATCGTGTGTTCCTCACTTTGCTGAATTTAACTGCATGGCTTATAAAATCCCATTGCAGCCAGTCGTAGTTAAGCAGGGTTGGATGGAAAACATGCTGGACAGGGGGGTGCATGCTCTAATAGAGGTTTGGGAAACACTATTCTAGGTCAGTCTTCACAGAGAGGATGTAGTGGTAAAATAAAAGCTGGTTAAACTATAAATGTCCGCTGGCTGAACTCATGAAAAGTCATAAAAAGGTGAGTAAACCCTGTTGCATTTGAAAAAGGTGGTTAGACTTTTTTAATGTGTGTTTACCCTCCACTACATCCCAAATAATAAAATCAACAGGGCTAATGCAAGATATTAATAGCCAAGTTACGCTTAAGAGAGCCGACTCTTTGATTTGGCTTCTTCGCATACGCCCCATCTCCACAGCCGAATCCTATCCGATCGCAAATCGGTTCGGCCTTTCGGCGACATTACAATCCTACTTTTAGCTAATTTAAAGGCTGGAGTCTGTGAGCCAATCAGCTTCGTGCAACATACGCTAGCCTATCGTTTCCTATGTTCAGTTTTGTCTCGTTCCCTGAAGAGAGGATGGGACACAATCTACTGCAGCCTGCATACCAGAGATAGTCTGGGTCTTCTTCTGCACTGAAATGTTTACGCGCTCAAGCTCTCCAGCAACAGCAGACGCAAATGTGAGGCTCAACACAGCCTTACCTGCTCATGCTGCCCTAGCACAGCTATTAGAGCAGAATTGTGCACAGTACACCTGGATGGACATAGGGGTTTCAGTGTGGCGATGGGTACATTTCCCGAGGTAGCGATATTTTAAGACATTCTCTTAAATTTTCCTGACTGGCTTGAAAGGATGCCTAACTGGTGAGCCCAAGAAAGGCAGTCCCGGATCATCGGGGAGGCTGAGCAGCCCGCCTGGGACTGCCACAGTGCTCCCTCACTATTTGCCTGTGCACCGCTGTACTTTCCTGCCATGTTTGAGGCACCCTATCGTAACTAACTCTGCCCACGTAACGCAGACATGGGCAGGTTGAGCCTCAACAGCACATCAGTTGCCATCTTGGCAACGCCCTGGCCTGGTGTCTCTGATAAACTGTGAACCCCATTAAACTCTGCATGTGGGACAAGGTCATGGTCCAGGTTGGGCAGGCAGACCATTTCCTGCTCAACACCAGAAATATCCTGGGTACCATCAACTGTTACAGAAAACTGAACAAGGGCTGGAGACCTAGTCTCACTTGCAGTGCCTCGGCATATTGTATTGGCCATGATGTTCAGGATTTCATTCTGTGGTTTAGGGCGTGTGTATGAAATGGTGCGATCTGTTAACCGTTTCAATACAATGGGATTGTCCTCTTCTGCCCTAAGTTACAGGTTCCCACTTTCATCAGCATGACCTCTTAAAGATTGCCTCTGCCTTGCCACATGCAGTGCAGAGCTAACAGTTTCCCTCAAGCAACGTCTTGCCACCTCCTGCTGTTTACCCCATGCACTGGATAACTGGGCACTGAGTGGGGTTTGACTGATTGGGTGCACTCACGGTCACATAATGTCGGTGGGCTTGGGAGGTCTGGTGTGCTGTTAATCTTTCAAAGCCTGTACTAAAGAACGCAGCATCAGGTCTATGGCCTAAAGAGGACTGGTTTGAAACATGGACTCGTGGAAAACCACATCAGTTATCATCATTTTTTTGTCATGACTAATTTATTAATGACTTATCATCATCTGTATCAGTGAGAAAAGAATCACTTCATCCGATGTTTAAAGTGAATGAAACACCCTTGCCAGCCCACTTCTTAGAGTTACACAACTGCTGAAGCGATTCAAGCTTTTTTCTCTCCCACCAGACTTGTGTGTGTGTAGGTGACATAAAGGGGGAACACAGGCAGTGGACCAAGCCACTGTCAGGCAAGGGAGGGGGGACTCAAAATGTTTCTCAACTTAAAACACTTTTTATTTTTGCCCGTTTGCGTTTGTATTGTTTTAGTACTTACACAATTATTTTAGGTATATATCATTATATTATTTTCATTACACAGCAATAATGCTATTTTTTGGGGGGGGGGGCAACCATCAGATCGGAGGGTGGGGTCCTGTCTCCCCTGACCCCCCCCTGCGATTTCCGCCTATGTTTACACTATGTGTGTCAGTGAGCATGTGATCATGTTTCCTATATATATCATACGGTGTCACTTCAGTCTGGCCAATCAAACACAGTCTGGTCTGTGCAGAGTGGAGAAAAGATCAAGATTCTTTTCACTCAAGTCAGCAATTTGAACGAGATGACACCTCTTAAGTGTATTTTCTATCTGACATGTTTGTTCTTGGGGAAAATGGGTGAGTTGAGTTTTTTTGGCTCCATTTGTATCTTTTAGAGTGTATGGTCACTCTAAGTGGCATTGCTTCTAGTAGTTTATTCAGTATAATATACTTACTATCACATTAAATTAACTGTGTATTTGCTTTGTCTCTCCTGTCACTTCCGCTCAAGTGACTAATCTGTCCGCAACAATTCGTCAAGGGACTGGCTTTTTACAAGCTAATGCTGGTGACAACGTAACTTTACAATGTTTCTATGAAGGTGACATGGTAGCAAGATTTTTCTGGTATAAACAAACTCTGGGACAGAAACCAAGACTCATCTCTACCTTCTACATGTTTAAAAAACATGGCACTTTTTACGAAGAATGCGAGAACGATCCACGCTTCACACTGGATACTGAAAAGGGTAGAAATCACCTGAAGATCTCCGATTTACACATTTCAGACTCAGCTACTTACTACTGCGCGAGTAGCTTTTCAGTAACGTTTGAATTTGCGGAGGGCGTTACTGTCATTGTAAAGGGCTCAGGTTTGACCGTCCGGGCTTCGGTCCATCAGTCAGCATCTGAGAGCATCCAGCCAGGAGGCTCCGTGACTCTGAACTGTACAGTACACACCGGGAGCTGTGACGGAGGACACAGCGTTCACTGGTTCAAAAACTCTGAAGACTCTCATCCAGGACTCATTTACACCCATGGCGGCAGGAATGATCAGTGTGAGAGGAAAGCCAACGCGCAAACACACACCTGTGTCTACAACTTGCCAATGAAGAGCCTGAATCTGTCTCACGCCGGGACCTACTACTGCGCTGTAGCCTCATGTGGACGCGTACTGTTTGGAAACGGCACCAAGCTGGACTTAAAGCGTGAGTAACTTTCTACGAGAAGTTGTTTTCCGTGCAAATGATTACTCCCTAACTAAATATAAGATGAACACAATGTAAAAATTGTAAAGTCTCCGTCTCTGCAGGTGCGAAAAACTCTCTTGCCTTGGTGTACTTCTTGAGTGGCGCTTTGACGTTCACCACCATCCTGAGTGTTTTACTGGCTTTCCTACTTTACATTATAAGTAAGAGAAACAGCTGCCAATCCACAGGTAAATGGTACTATTTGTATCTACACTGTGTAATGACTGAACACGTCATTATAGAATCACAGCTTTAAAATTGTTTTCCAGGATCTCGTGCGAGATGTTCAGCTTCTCCCACAACGACTGTGGAGGTATCTTCTGTCTGGATTCACAATTAAATCACTTTTTACATATATTTTAATATCCTAACACTTTCTGTTGAATTTGTTTTCACTTCTGTTTTCATCGCTAGGGTTACAAAAACGAGGACAATCTCCATTATGCTGCTTTGAGGGTTAACAAGGCCAGCAGATCGGGAAGACAGAGGGACGACACAGAAAGTGAATGCGTGTACTCCCGTGTAAAGCAATAAAGCTCGACATGTTTCATCTTTGTCTCTGTGCAACGTGACATGTTTGGTTGTTTTCTCCCCCGGAAAACAAAAAAAGGAATTAGAAACAAATTAACTGAACTTCTACACCACCTAACCTGACTTATGGCAAAGTAGACAATAGAGGATCATTTCCAAAACATGACATAAGAAGTGTAATTTGTAATGTTTGCTTTTCCAAGAGCAGGAACAGTTTTTTAAACATTATTTCACCTATAAATGTTTAATGTAAAGCTATACCTTTTAATAAACTGACTAACTAAGAAGCTCTTTTATTCTCTGCAACTTATGCTGTACAATGATTTCCACTTTCTCTGTGCAAATCCATTGCAATGACATTACAGCTTTTGTGCTATTAGCTACTTTTGATGGGGAAAAACTAAATACTGAATTTCGATGATCTGTCCGAATTTTATATTCACAGTGTATAAGCACAACAGGGCATGCCTTGTGCTACAGTGGAGGGTGTTGCACTGTGACTCTGCTCTATTAACTCAACAGTGATCAAGGATATTGTTCTTCATTGACTGAAAATGGAGTAAACCAGCGAGTCGAGCTGAATGGATATGACTCCAAACCATCTGAGAGGTCACATATGAAGGTTTTCTCTACTCCACAGATTGCGAAATGATGGATGATGTTGAGGCTGTCTGCTGCATTTGCAAAATGCAACTCCCTTTAGAGGCAGTTGCATTTTGGAAAATTATCACAACAACACATCTGAATCACCTGTTACCTTATCATTTAGTGTGGCAGTGGAGACACAGCAAAGGAACAAGCCATCATTTATTCTACAACGTAGTTTAAGATTAGGCTATGAGGCCTGGGGTTCAAATATTTAAAACAAATTGATGGTTTTTTTTAAGTGACAGCCGTAGCCAATACATAAGTAAAGTCATCACAGACGGAGACCGGACCTGTCAGTAATTGTGACTGATTGCGTGCCACAAACCCAAACTCTTTTTTTGTAGTTTTCATGTGGTCGATAGTGTAATGATAAAATCGAAGGGAGGTTTGGTCAGCTTTTGTCCTGTGCATATTTAGGACCATCTAAATGTCTTCTCATTGTGTGTGTGTTTGTGTGTGTGTGTGTGTGTGTGTGTGTGTGTGGGCGGGTATTGCAAATGTTGTGGGGACATTAAGCTGTTTACACATGCTGTCGCATTGTGAGGCCTTGCCTTCCCTATGGGGACAAAATGCAAGTCCCCATAACGTAAATCATTACATTTTAGGATGAACTTGGTTTAATGTTAGAGAAAGGGCGAGGTTAGGTTTAGGCAAGCATAAGGGTTAGGTTTGATTTAGTAGTGGTTATGGTTAGGGTTAGGGTAAGCCTCCAGGAAATGACTGTAAGTCAATGTAATGTCCCCGAAAGTGATGGAAACACGACTGTGTGTGTGTGTGTGTGTGATTTCAAGAAGGGTGTTTCCACAGATTAAAACAACTGATCTTATAGTAGATCAGAAAACAATCCTTTCATATCAAACTAATAGCGTCACACCTGGTACGGCACGCGCGCCACGTACAAGGCTGGGTCCACATTTAAGCCCGGGTTCGGGTCCGCCCCGCGGCCCTTTGCTGTGTGTCGTCCCTTCTCTCTCTCTCTCTCTCTCTCTCTCTCTCTCGCTCGCTCCCACATTTCCTGTCTCTCTTCTTCAGCTGTTCCTATCAGATCAAGGCAAAAAGAAAAAAAAAATCTTAAAAAATGAAAAATTGAATGACGCTGTCTGACGAGTTACTGGGACATATTTAGCAAGAATGTGTGTTTGTAATTATGTGTGCACGCACAAACCATGAATGTTATCTACTAGGGTGGTGAGGAGAACATTAACTGAAAAGCCAGGATGCTTCTTTTCATGAATAATCAGATAATTGTCTGTTTTCATGTCTGTTAAGCACAATGTAAACTTGTTTTTTAAAAGTGCTATATAGGGGAGAGAGATCCCCCACACCCCCTACTTAGGGGTTATTAACAAACCCATTCACCCATTCTCCATTCCCTTCACTGGCTTCCTGTTTCCGCCAGGATTGAATATAAGGTCTCCCTTCTAACCTACCAGTGCATCTATGGCAATGCCCCCCATCTGAAAGAACTACTCACACCTTCAACTACAACTCGATCACTCCGTTCAACAAATTCAAACCGCCTCCTTCTCCCCAAGACAAAGCTCAGCACTACGGGTGATCGGGCTTTCTGTTCTGCCGCTCCTGGGATTTGGAATGCCCTCCCCGACCATCTGAGGGCACCTCAAACTATTGAGACTTTAAAAAAAGGACTAAAAACATTTCTTTTTAGGAGAACTCATGACTTTTAACTATTAAATCTTTGAGTATTTTAACATCCTTAAAGGATCTTAACTGTAGCCCTTTGAGATTTGTTCCAAATGTAAAGTGCAATACAAATAAAATCTATAATTATTTCTTATTATTAAATATGCCGTCACATGAAACCAGGAAAATACAGCTTACTATTGTACTCATGTAAGCTGCTCTGTGGTTTCCAAGTATGAGGGCATCGTTCTAGCACAGGTCTGGTAGGAAGCGAATTGAAGTGAATTTGCTTGCGATCAGACAAAAGCAGGTAGTAGAACACGTTGCAGATGTCAGGAAGCCTGGTACAATAGATTAGCCTGAAAGGAAGGGAAAAAAAACATTGTTAAAGAACTCAGGAACTGTATTGGTCATTCATTCAAGTGAATGAAAAGTACTGAACAGTTTTATTTCTCTTCATCACTGAGCCATCTATCAGAGGCCCATCATTTCCAAGAGCCATTTCTTACCAGCAAGTATAACAGGAGAAGTCTGGCTAATGATAGCCGTGCTGTATTCTTAGGGCATTTTGCTTAACAATAATGCCTGCATGATAGTTGCTTGACATAATGCTGACCAGTTCTTTGGCAAAGGCTGAGCATAAGTCAACTCCACTGCCCAGTATGGTGTTCGTTAATGCCATCGCAAGACTGCGGCAAATGCTGGCCCAAACACACCAAAGTGGGCTAATCAAGTTCACTTTAGAAACAAAAAACAAAGTGAGTACAGCCCATCGGTGAGCGTGCTCACGTGTACATAAGTGAGGATGTCTGTGGTTATTTTTTCTAGGGCCAAACATGACATTTTAAGTGCAGTGAGCACGTGGTCATGTTTCCTTAGTAGGACAATAGCTGTCGCTTGTGGTTTGCCAGTCAAACGCAGTCTGCTCTAGGCTCAAGATTCATTTCAGCACAGGAATTTGAACACGATGACGCCACCGATGTTACTGTTTTATCTGGCATGTCTGTTGTTAGAAAAAATAGGTGAGTTATGTTTTGTTGTGACACAGTTTTTATTTTAATAGGGCGTATGGTCAGTCGTCATGTCATTGCTCCTAATCTTTTTCGGGGTTCATTGTACTAAATTAAGCTAACTGTGTATTTGCTTTGTGTCTCATTTCACTTCAGCTCGGTCATCTGAACTGACATCGTCTTCATTTCTTCATCAGGAGAGTCGTATTGTATCAGCTTATGTGGGTGACCAGGTTACTTTGCGATGTTTTTATGACGGTGATGCTGCAAGGCTTTACTGGTACAAGCAATCTCTTGGACAGAAACCAAAGCTCATCTCTACCTTCTATAAGTATGACAGAAATGGCTCTTTTCATGATGAATTCAAGAACAATCCACGCTTCACACTGGATACTGGAAAGGATCAAAATCACCTGAAGATCTCCGATTTACGTGTTTCAGACTCAGCGACTTACTACTGCGCAAATAGCTATACATTTATTTTTGAATTTGCGGAGGGCGTTACTGTCATTGTAAAGGGTTCAGGTTTGAACGTCCAAGCTTCGGTCCATCAGTCAGCATCTGAGAGCATCCAGCCAGGAGGCTCCGTGACTCTGAACTGTACAGTACACACCGGGAGCTGGGACGGAGAACACAGCGTTTACTGGTTCAAAAGCTCTGAAGACTCTAAACCAGGACTCATTTACACCCACGGAGGCAGAAATGATCAGTGTGAGAGGAAAGCCAACGCACAAACACGCACCTGTGTCTACAACTTGCCAATGAAGAGTCTGAATCTTTCTCACGCCGGGACCTACTACTGTGCTGTTGCCTCATGTGGACGCGTACTGTTTGGGAACGGGACCAAGCTGGACTTTGAGCGTAAGTACTTTTCTAAGAGAAGTTGTTTCATCTGATACACAGTGATGATTCCTTCCTAATCAAACAAACATAAGATGATGGCAGAGTTAAAAAAAAAATAAAGTTACTGTGTACTGTCTCCTGCTGTCTGTCTCTCTGCAGATGAGGAAGACTCCGTTGTGTTGGTGTACTTCTGGCATGGCGCTTTTGCATTCACCACCCTCCTGAATGTTTTACTGGCTTTCTCAGTGTGCATGGTGAACGAGAGAAACAGCTGCCTTTGGACAGGTTAGTGGTGCTGTTTCTATCTCCAGCACGTATTCGCCGAACAATCGCATCGTAGTAATGTTGTCCCACGGTTTTTCAGAGTCTCAAGCAAGATTTTCAGATTTCTCCAAAGCAAACATAAAGGTATTATCGTTTTAGATGAACTACTGTATAACGACTCAAGCACATTTTTACAGCACAATCAATAGTGCACATTGTTTTTATGTGCCACATTGTAAAGTACTGTTTCCCATGTCCAGGGTTACCAAAACAGAGACAACCTCCATTACATTGCTTTAATGGAGATACAGATCAACACATCAAGAAGGCAGAGAGACGACACCTGGAGTGAATGTGTGTACTTTAGTGTAAAGCAGTAGAGCTGGACGTGACCACATTATGAACGCAGTTCTTTAAATTACACTCTCTATAAGTGTCATTTGACTTTTTCCTGAAACGGAAACGGTCTTGTAAATATGATTTTACCACAGAATGATTAATGTAAAGCCTCGCCTCGCATTCATTTCATTAAACACGCTTTTTCAAAGACAAAACTTGAAGTGCAATAGACCTCTGTGTTTCTGCTTCCATTAGCTACAGTACAATGACTAAGTAAGAAAGTTGTGGAAGTGGAAGATGTACAACCTCTCCAAGCACATTTAAGATTTTCATAAACAGACTACACCTATCAGTAGCTGTAGTAAACATGGTGACTGCATGTCACACACTCAGACAGTTATATCTTTTCCATGTGGTCGGTTGGGATAAAATCTATTGATGGTTTTTCTAAGGTTTGGTCATGTACATGATAACAGCCATTTTCACTTGTTGTCATTTTGTGTGTGTGAGACTGTGTGTGTGTGTGTGTGTGTGTGTGGTTTTCATGCAGGATGTCTCCAAAAGGTGTAACAACTGTTTTTATAGTAGATCTAGAATAAATTCTAGGTGATCTTTTATTTTTTGTGATCAAACTAATACAGCTAGCAATAAAGCTGCGTGTCGAGCTACTGCAACGCTTTGACCATGAGAATGTCTGTGCATGTGTGCGTGGGGTGAGTAAAATAAGAACTTATTTTTTAAACCAAAAGAAAAGGTTGTATGAAAACCAGTACAATCACGCTGAGAGACACAATTCTCCCTTAAACTGCGCTGTGATTTCCAGTGAAGAGAGCCTCAGATTGTTCTCAGAAAGGGTCTGGGAGGAAGGCGCGTTTGCGAAGTTCGCGTTGGTGAATCTGTTGCTTCGGTCGGCCAGAACTGCTAAAGCAGACAAGATGATGGTGTACCTTCTGTATGATTTCCTGTGTTTGTGTAAGTGACAAAAATGCCCTTTGTGAATTCGGAGGACCAGAACACTGAGACAACGGTGTTGTGACTTCATGTGGTCAGATACTCTTTTGGAAACGGGACCAAGCTGGACTTTGAGGAAAAGTAAGTAGAAGTTCTCTCATCTGATACAAAAATTACGGTTACTCCCTAATCAAACTTAAAATGAACAGAGAAAAGCGGCTTTGTGATGCACTTATTGTATATCCGATCAGAAAGTTGGCGGTTCGATCCCGGCTTCCGCCGGCCCATCTCGAAGTGTCCTTGAACAAGACATTGAACCCCTGAGTTGCTCCCGATGCGTCAGGCCAGCGCCTTGCATGGCAGCTTCGCCTTCATCGGTGTGTGAATGAGAGGCCACCTGTAAAGCGCTGTGGTCTGCTAAGGTGGTAAAATATGTATTTGTATATTAAATATATATATACTGCTATATAAATGCAGTACATTTCCCATTTACATAATTAATGTAGGCATTAAATAAATTATAAAAAGTGACACAATTTGATAATTGTTTTAATTAGCTTTTGTATTTATTTACATTTGTATTCATTACAATATTTATTTACTTTCCCATTTAATATGATACAGTTTCATATTTCATAAATTTGTATTTATTTATGTATTTATTTTTTTAAAGCAGGATGCCTCCATAGAAGGAACCAAATTATTATGGGATGGTTCAGGACTCACCTGAGCCAACCCTGACTGTAAGCTTTATCAAAGAGGGAAGTCTGCCTCCCAAACCCAAACTGGGATCTGATTCCACAGGAGAGGAGCTTGATAGCTGAACGCTCTGGCTCCCATTCTACTGTTGGAGACTCTGGCAACCACAAGTAACTCTGCATTTCCATAACATCACTGAATCGATTTGTTAAAGTTAAAAGTTTAAAAACAGCCAGTGGGATTAGACATTTAAGTTTTCAAATGCTCTGTAATTAATTCCATTTTTAAGGTGCAAAGTGTTGGAAGGGAGTCTTCCCAAGTTCAGTATTTACGCAAGGGGTAACTAGAGTTAAACAATCCTGAAATCTAGTCTGGTGAGCAGTGAGGCAGCCTTTGCAGGAGACCTTCATGAATAAAAATGATAGAATGTAGGAGCCAAATGCATACGAGAAAAAAGCATATTAAAAGTCTGTGTTGAAATGACTAAATTATGTAGAGTGTAAACTGTAAAGGTCCCAGCACAGAAGCTTGTGGTGCCTCCTTATTGATCCCAAGGGAGGTTGTTTTGAGACCATTAGAACAGACCGCGTGCGGATCAAAAACATGGTTTGGATTTGTTTTTGGATAGATCTGACAAGTTGATGTGAGCTGCTGATATCACAACTGACAGCCCCAGATAATGACAGCATGAAATTATGAGTGAGCATGCGTGAAAGATGGCAGGATCGTATGGGAAATAAACTACAGGCCTAAGCATGCATAAGAATAGTCTTCCTGGCTGAACTTTAGCTAGAGCTTCATATTCAAGGATCTTGGCAAGAGGGGAGATCTTAGATACTGCACGATAATTGTTTGTGTCATCAATGGATCAACCTTTGTGCAGTGGGATGACCTGATCTGCCTTCCATTCTGCTGGTATCTTACTAGCAATGAGTTTCAAATTTAATACTGTATAGGGGTAATGAAAGCTGCGATAAAAGAAGCATTAAGACTCACCTGCAAGTGCATTTAATACTTCATAATTACTGAAAGGCCTAAAATAAAAAAGTGCTGTGTTGACATGTAATCAGGTGTTGTATTAATCAGAACCTTAAGGGAATATGAGGTTGAGGATACTGAGACATGCAACGTGCGAGGCTGACATTTTGGGAAATATACTTATTTGCTTTCTTGCAGAGAGTAAGATTAGCAAACAGCTAGCCAGGCTCTTTCCAAGGGTGACAAAATCTGCCTGCCAGCACCTCTAAAGCACAATAATAATTATGCTGTATCTCATATGCTTAAGTGTTAAAAATGTCAAATCGTGGTTTTATGGTGGGTTGAGTACCTGACCAAGAAGGAAGTGTTGACAAGAGAGTGGTATCAATCTTCTCATCTAGTTCTTGCCAAGAAAGCAAACAACCCTAATGTAATTCTTCATTACTTTAAGAGGACTGACTTCACAACAGGAATTGCATGACGAAAGACTCAGGTCACACAACTTACAAAAAGCATATTCCTTGTTTACCTCTAATGGGATCTAGTCATCTAGCCTTTGATTTGTCACGGTTTTGCAATATTTGTCTCTAAGATTCCTGCCGCCACCTCAATACAATAAAGTTAAATGGAATTTATTTAGTGAAACCTGGATTATCCAGAGTGACTGGGTTGAGTTTTTTTAAATTTCTAAAATGCTGTAATTCCCCACTTGCCTCAGGTTGGTGCAACAAAGTATTATGGTACAGCTGCTGTTCTATATTTTTTTTTTTTTATCTGTTCACAAAACCCACATTTTCTTTCCCACCATCCTTCTGAATGACACATTTTCAATTTGAGGACACTTTGAATGACTCGTGGCATCTGTGCAATGCCTTTGATAATTCAATATAAACCTAGGTCCTCCATTCTTCTGGAAAGTACGCAACTAAATTGCAGTTTCCATTTTGCCAACCCCATTGTGGTTGACTTGTGTGTTGCCATTTAACATACAAGAGTTGCCGAGTTGTTGTCTCTGTACATAAAGCAAGCATAGAGACAGAATTTCAAAAAAAATCTTCAAACTATTGCAAATTCAGCTGACACAGATACTGATGTCAAAACAGGCCATGAGGAAGGGGTTTTTTGCTTCACTGTAAACCAGCCAATCAAGTTCTGCAGGCTGAGGACGATGAACCAATTAAACCTGGCAGATGTGGCCGAATGTAGGACAAGTGGTGAAAAATCTGCTGTTGCTTCAGTAGGTCTCAACTGCTGTGGGAAAGAAGCAGGACCAGAGAAGCAGACAAGATGTTGGTGTACTTTGTGAATGGTTTCTTGCTCTGGTCTTTGTGTGAGTAACAAAAATCCACTTGTGGAATCTTTTCACGAGTGTCTCCACACATTATAACAACACACAAACCTGATTATGTCCTGTCTGTGTATTTCAGGTGTGGCACAGTTCAGTGACGTCTCTCAGCCGGTTTCCTTCCAAACGGCGAAGCTCGGAGACTCAGCTACTGTTGAATGTCGCATAGAGAGTGAAATGACAAAAAGAGTGTGGTACAAATTCACTACAGGGAAGAGACTACAGCTTGTGGCAGCATTTGATTTGTTCTATAATCGGAGTATATTTGGTGATGACTTTCGACACAATTATTCGGTAGAATTTGACAAGTTCAACAGCCATCTGACCATATCTGCAACAACATGGGAGGACGTTGGAACATACTTCTGTGGAGTGATTCACTTAAGCGACATTAAATTTGGATCAGGAACCTTTCTGATGGTGAAAGGTATTCATTTTCTCTATTTTATCATTAAAGCATCTCAAGGTAATTTCAGCTGAATGTGTTCTTTGATTTGTTCCCCAAGGCGCAAAGATGATCAGCCACTCTGTCGCCCAGCAGCCAGAGTCCGAGTCAGTCCAGCCAGGAGGCTCCGTGACTCTCAGCTGTTCTGTTCACACCGGCCACTGCGCAGCAGAGCACACTGGTGTCATGTGGCTGAAAAACTCTGATCATTCTCCTCCAGAAGTGATCTACTCCTCTGGATATAAGAACGGCATCTGCCAGAGGAATGAGAGGCGAGAAACTACCTGCGTGTACAACCTTCCCATGAGCAACCTCAGCGCTGACGATGCCGGAACCTACCGCTGCGTTGTGACTTCATGTGGACGCATACTGTTTGGAAATGGTACCAGGATTAACGTTCACAGTAAGACAGCAAATGAAATGCTTCCAATTCCAAGAAAATAACGTACATTATAAATGCAGAGATAAGTTTTCCAACATTAACAAGTGTTGACTTTTCAATTACACATTTGCGGAGTTGACAGTGCTTCCCTGCCCCACTAACAAACTGACACTCAGTTTTACTGTATTCAGCCCCATCACCAGACAAGAACGTTGGCATCAAACGATGCTACAAATCTTTTAAAAGACCTGCGGAAAAATAATCAGCAACTATGTTAATAATCAATTCATTGTTTAAGTCGTTTTTTCAAGCAAAAATGCGAAACAGTCTCTGGTTCCAGCTTCTCCAAGTTTTGTGCATTCTACAATATTTATCCCAGGAAACTACATCATGGTTTTAAGGAAAGATTGTGGTTATTGCAAATAAATTAGGTTGACGTATAGGAAAAATAATTAAGCACTGTTTGTTCACTTTCTTTTGTAATGTGCAGACACCGAGCCAGCTGAACGGAGTCCAACCGTTATTGCACTGATGGTGTCAAACATCATTCTTGGGACTGTGACACTCATTCTTACATGGACACTTTGCAAGAGTCGGAGGAAGCATTCCACAGGTATTTAAAACACGTTGTACTGATGAGCTGCACGTCTGCAGCAGAATCAGATCCACATTCTGTTACATTCTGCAGTAACTGGAACTGATTGTAATTATCTTTGATTGTTTCTTCAGAGGCAACGGATGGATCTTCTGAAGGCAATCAGGTAACAGTTTGTCCCAGCACCCACAGTGTCATACGTCAGCTGAATACAGTGGCTTGCAAAAGTATTCATACCCCTTGAACTTTTCCACATTTCGTCACGTTACAACCACAAACGTAAATGGGATTTCATGTGATAGACCAAAACAAAGTGGCGCATAATTGTGACTTTTGCAAGCCACTGTATGACCTTTTGCGTTTGATTTGCACTACTTCTTTCTTTTTTCCAGCGTTCAGAACAAGTCTTATTCCCATTTCTAACAGACTAGTGATGCAGTTACCTATGCAGCTGTGTGTGTGGCCCCCAGAACATCAGTTCCGGGACAAGCTACAGAGAAATACAGTGGAGACTCTGTAGTTTATTCTGACATCAAATACTGTCCACGGAACCGAGAAGTTTGGGAATGCAGTGAGAATGAAGACTGACGGAGTAGGAATGCCTTGCTACTATCAAATGTATATCTCCTATTGAATGGTACATAAAAAAAAGAGCTCTTTATCTTTGTCAAATATGAACAAGTCAGCCACTGGAGCTTGGCACTTCTTCATGGCTATAATTAAAGCTGCACTCATTAACTTCACACTTTTGCAGCTCAAATGGTATATTTGAATCCTGAGGACTTGACTGTGACAAATCTAGTAAGACTTCCAGTGATGGTCATATTTACCAACAAGTGTACCTGTAATGGATTTTTTTCTTTATTGTATTCTTGAATTGAAATGCAGCACTTCCTTTTTACTACTACCACTACTACTACTATATTTTTGAAGTGCTGTACCATGTGATATACTGTAGAGTTTGTTATGCTGTGGTACTTGGCAAAAGGCCAGTCAGTGGATTATTATACATGCTATGGGAACATGGACATGGACTGGTTATAATCCAGTACACATTTATTGTTGGGCCTGTGTGCTCTATAACAAATAACTGAAGATGTTAATATTGTTGTTTTTAAATAACAAAAAAAAACAGCTTTCACACTGGCTTCTGTGTGAAAGGGTGCAATCGACATTCACTGCCGGGTCAAATGACTCCGCAGTCACGGGTATTCATCAGCAGTGACCCTTACCCCTTCATCTGTTTCTATCTGCGGATGTCTATAAATGTCTCATCCATGGGTTTATGTAGTATTAGCATGCTAGGCCAACAGTCCGTCAGCTGTGACTTTATAGCCCCGCTGTGCTGTCTTTCAGTGCACACAAACACCGTAAAGACGCCTGTCACCCGTGCAGCACCCCGGCTACACCTTATTTTTATGCAGTCTATAAGCTACACACAGCAGCCACCGTATCATTAGGCCCGTCTAGTTTCGCAGTTTGTACCTCCTTTCCTCTTCCTAACTCCTCTCCTCGCATCGCAGTCCCTCCCGCCAGAGATGCGAGCGAAGACATCCTTGCCTCGGAGCCGTCATTTTAAAGCGCCGTCAGCTAAATACATCGTGTGGCCCAGCTGCATCATCTGCCCATCGTTTTGTTATAGCCCTATGGGCATAGCCTACCGCTGTATTTTATGATCTCTCTCAGCTGATTATAACAGTGTTCATGACAATTTATATATTTACTTTTAATTCAACTCACAGCGTGGCAAGAATGTACGGATGTCAACCGTTGTCTTTTATTTAATACACAAACAGGGCAACAGGGAAAGGACCCAAGTGTAGACAGAGGTGGCAGGATGACGAGTGGTGATTTATTGTAAATCCGAAAACTGGTAGACAAGCGGCAAAACAGGTAACAGGCGGGCACAAATCCAAGACAGACAGACAGGCGGACAGAACCAATATAGTAACGGTGACAAACTGCAGACGTGAACAAATGGAAGTGAACCGCTATATGTAGGGGGTGGTGTGTGAGTGGTGGAGCAGACAGGGGTTATTGCGGGGCATGGAGAACTAAAGGCAGGAAAACCAACAAAACATATGCGGAGGGAAAACCCCACAAAACACAGAGAATAACTGAACAATCCCAAAACCGTGACACATACAGTAATCTTTATACATTTTATTGTGTGAAGCACTACAAATGTTGGTATGAGACGTGCTATACAAATAGAGTGGCATACAGTATATTATATTGTGAGTCAGAGATATGCAGTATTTTATATATGTGATTTATAGGCTACAGTAGGCTATAGGCCTCCACACAAACACACTGACAAAGTAAAAGCCCCAAATGCAACTGTTGTCACAGGTCTGTACTTCGGAATGACATGTGCAGACATAATGGGCGACATATGACATCGTCAAATGCAGCAAATCAGTGCTGAGAAGAGAACGTCCATCTTGGTATGATGTGACGCATTAGCAGCTGTTTGCACTTGTAAACATCCCGTCACGATTATGGCAGGTAAACTGGGTGTAGCCGATAAAAAACATTAATATCAAGGTGAAATGTTATTAAGGAATGCAGTTAGAACAGCACCTCACGCGGCGTTACACAAACGGTGACGGGCGGGAAGTTTGATCGTTCAGTCGGTGACCTTAAATAACTAATACAACTTGTGAATACAAAAGGATCACTGGTGGAGTCGTGGCCCCACCATGGTTTGTATAATCCAGCTGTGTGCCACGCCTCTTGTGAACCACATGTAACGGAATGTTTTCGAGAGGGTGCGCTGAAATCGACGTCCGGACTACAGGCAGGAGGACGGAGGAGCGACTACACGAGGAGGCACAAAACTGAGAAAAAAGAAGAGCCCACTGTCACTGGGCTCCATACTGCCTTCTACTGTTTGCTAACCCAGTTTCCGGCGCGCGTGACGTCGAGCACGACACATAAAAAAGAAACAGAAAAGGACAACTCGTCTTATCGGCAAATAAGCTTTGGTGTCAAATGTGTAGTCTGTAATGTAAAATCTGCGTGTACCAAAAGAAAATGCTGTAATCAATACTGCAGCATTGGATGCTGACATAGAGCATGCTCAAAAATCCCCTCTGCTCTATTTATACCTTCTTCTACCCAGACATGAAAGCAAAGGGTGCGACCTTTAAACTAGCCAGCTCTCAGCATTTGACTCCTGTGGTGACTAAGGTGTGAACTATAGTGTGAACAGGTTTCCGCTGGTGGAAACTTAAGTCCGAGCTTGAACACAGGAAGGCTGGCTTGCGGCCTCCAGGCCACAGCGTATAGCAGCTCAGGCAGAAGCCAAGAGCAACGGCGAGTCATTTTAAAAGGGCAGCTGTGTGAAATTGGGGTCAAATCTTAAATGCAGACGACATGCTGTGTGCAAAAATGGGAAATGCAAGCCTTCACCCGGAAAGGACTAAAGGGTTAACTCTGTGACGGGAGAGCAGAGTATCACCTTATGTTAACAAGTACTCTCCTCGGAGTGAAGCGTTCCGTAGTTCACTATGATCACACCCTTACGCTACTTGTTTCGGCTGCCTGTTATGAATTATGAACAACTCAATTATTGTAGCGTTTGCAGGCCAGCCCGTTCTCATTCCCAGGGCGTCAAATACCAACGTTTTGTCACGCCCCCTTGGCGTTTGTCTACACGTGTGTGTAGCCCAGAGAGTGTATAAAAATAAGGCGTAGCCGCGGTGTTTCTGGTTTACATCACCGTGCCGGGCAGGTGTGTTTCCGGTGTTTGTGTGCATATGCTGTACGTGTATAGTGGACCCCAGTCTATAATATGGCTTGTCAATGTCTATTTCCAGTTGCAAATGACCATTAAGCCTTTCATTTTTGCTAAAAAAAATGTCGCTTACAACACCAGAGTTTACGTTCTTGGTGTTCAGACATTGGAAGAAGGCTAGTGATGTTCCTAACTGTGGCCCAAACAGCAATTGAAAACAATTCCTTCCATTATCGTAAGCCCCTTTGCTAGTGTTTATAGGCTTCATTGTATGATGTATGATGTATTGGAGTATATGTGACTTCTATTTTAGTGATTCTTCTTCGAAACAATGTTCTTGATATTGTTGTTGTGGATGGAGCTCAGCTCTAGGACCAACATTGCCACGGTAGGGGCACTGAACATGTGATGACTGTTTCCAAAACAGGACATTCAGTCTGATTGGCCAATCAAACAGAGTCTTCTCTGTGAAGAGTGGGGAACGTATAGAGATTCATTTCATTCATCACAGCATTTGAAGCACGATGTTGCCTCCAAACCTTGCTTTGTATTTCACATGTCTGTTCGTGGCGAACATGGGTAAGTTGTGTTTTGCTACTGTCTGTTGTTCACTTTAGACTGTGACCTTATGCCTGCTTGTAACACGTTGCCATGCATTCTGTAATACAGGTCATTACAATATACTAGCATTAAAATTACTTTTGTATTTGCTTTGTCTCTTCATTTTCTCTGCAGCTCACGTGACAACTTTAAAACCATCCTCATTGCATTTTAAATCGGCTAATGTTGGGGAAAGTGTGACTTTGCTGTGCTTCTGTGAAGATGATGTAGCGGTGATGTTTTACTGGTATAAGCAAACTGGGGGACAGAAACCCAAGCTAGTGTCCACATTATATAGACATAATGATAACGGCACCTTTCACGATGACTTTAAAGACAATCCACGCTTCTCGCTGGATGTTGAAAAACGTCAAAATCACTTGAAGATTTCCGGTTTGCACGTTTCAGACTCAGCTACTTACTACTGCGTGGGAAGCAATTTATATGACTTTGAATTTTACGAGGGCACTACTGTCATTGTAAAGGGTTCAGGTTTGAACGTCCGAGCTACGGTCCATCAGTCAGCATCTGAGAGCATCCAGCCAGGAGGATCCGTGACTCTGAACTGTACAGTACACACCGGGATCTGTGACGGAGAACACAGCGTTTACTGGTTCAAAAGCTCTGAAGAATCTCAACCAGGACTCATTTACACCCACGGAGGCAGGAATGATCAGTGTGAGAGGAAAGCCAACGCACAAAATCACACCTGTGTCTACAACTTGCCAATGAAGAGCCTGAATCTTTCTCACGCCGAGACCTACTACTGTGCTGTAGCCTCATGTGGACGCGTACTGTTTGGAAACGGGACCAAGCTGGACTTTGAGCGTAAGTAACTTTCCAGGCAGAAGTCGTCTCATTTGATATCTAGTGACGATAACTCCTTAAAGGATGGGTTTGGAATTTTAAAGGTCTTAATACCACACATGGCAAGAGGAAATGTCGGTTACTGTAATCATTACTTGGGTCTGTACTGGCCATGAAGCAATTCCTTCCTGGCACGTCTCCACTGCAGGAGACAGATCCGCGTTTTGGGGCAAATATGTGTTCCAACATTTAGCAAAAGCTAATATGAGGCTTCAGAATTCTGAATTAGTCAGATCCAGTGGATGTCTTTGCCCTGGCAGTGGCGTGTGGGAACATGCATCCTGGCGACATACCTACATTCCTCCACCACGTATCTCTTCGCCGCAGCTCAGCAAGGAAACAATTTCCCGGGAATACAAACAGCAGATTTTGTTATAATATATTAGACTAATATATGAACTATTTTTTACAGCAGTCATAACTAGGAAGGATGACCCCTATGTCTTTCACCTTGCATATGGCCTCTGAGTGCTGTATTTGGAAGATACCCACTCGATTTGTCTAATTCAGACTGCCGAGGCCTCATTTCAGTCTCAGTTCAACGTCAGAATGCATTTTTTTTACACAGGATGAGGACTGTGGATTTTGTCCCCCGTTGCTTACGTTGTAGTTGCTCTCTTTGTGGCCAGAAGGAGCAAAAACGGCAACGCGCAATATCCCTTTCCATGTACAAATGAGCGTGCCAGTATTGTTTTAAGATCGACTTGAAAAAACCCCAAACCTGTCCTTACGTCAGACATTAAGATCAGCACAGCAGGAAAAAAAAAATCCGAAAGCTCTGAAATGTCTCCTGGTGTCTGGCTCCACAGATAAGGTGGACACTTCTGCCTTGGTGTATTTCTTGAGCGCAGCTTTGGCATTCACCACCATCCTGGTGGTTTTACTGGCTTTCTCAGTGTGCGTGATGAACAAAAGAGACTGCCAATGCACAGGTAACTGTTACTCTTTGAAACTGACAGCACGTATTGAGTGCATATTGCATTTGAATAAAAGGACTTTCATTTTGTCACAACCAGAGCGTACTGAAACATTTTCAGCAGCTTCTACTCCGCATACAGTGGTAAGTATCATTTTCTACTGAAAAATAAAGGATGTTTAATAGCACTGCCATATCTTTATTTTTCTTTACCTGTCAGCGGGAGTCATAGAGGAGAAAGGTCATTTGTACTCGCAGATGCGTTTCAGCATTACTGGTCAGCTTTGGCTGCTACCAGTTAGGTGACAGGCAATGGACAGTCTATTCATTGGCAACCCTTAAACATAAGTTCCCCTGACAACTTGACAATCATATGCTTTGTTGACACATGTTGATGTTAGTGCACACGAAGGATCCATCTGTACCGTTTATATTGGGGATTCACCATTTTTTTATCTTGTTACCAGTTATGTCAAGACGAGGAGCACCTTCATTACGCTGCTTTAAGGGATCACAAGGCCAACAGATCAAGAAGACAGACGAACAACACCAAGACTGAATGTGTGTACTCCAGTGTGAGGCGGTAGAGCTGAACATGTTTATGTGCTTCGTTTCTGTGTAACGAGACATTTTTTATCAGGGTAATTTGGACGTTTCTGAAGCGCGAACAGTTCATTTCACCAAGTTCAAGAAATATAAAGGCATGCCTTTGCAATAAACTAAGCTCTTCCGCTGAAAAAAACACCTGTCTTCTGTCAAAGGGTTTCTTTGCTGTGATGTCAGTTGCAAAAACGGACTCTGATTTCCACTGCAAGTACACCATTTGTTGCCAAATGTAACGAACTACACTCACACTTCTGTGGTTCTGGTGGGGTTAGCAACTCAGAGAGTTTCCACAATTCTAACCAACCCTGCATCATCCACATCACATGTACAGTATGGACATACATAAGGTCAAAGTCATCACAGAACACTCTTTGTAGGTTGTTTATTGCACTTGCTACCGCAAACCCGGAGATGTGGGCAGCGTTTCTACAACCGCTTTGCAGTTCACAGTAAAGAGATGAGATCTAAGACCCTGTCATCTCTTTTTCTTTGTCTCTGCGGTGTCAGGCAGGATGTCTTTATGTCAGTGGTTCTCAGTTCTCCTCTGAACATGAGCTTCAGATCCACATCTATGCAGATCATAAGTAGTAACCGAAGTTTATTAGATCATTTACTAAGGAAGAAGCAGAGATGCCACAATATTAACTAAAGTACTGCATTTAAAGGGGAATGAAGGTCAGTTAGATCATGAGCAGTACTAATCAGCCTGTATGGTATAATGTCTTCTGTGGCTCTGGAGGAATTTGATTAAGTAACCCTGAAGATGTCATCTAGGTTTTCTTGGGTTTTGAAGACTACTTTAGCTACGGTGTTTACCAGACATGGAGGGTCTAATAATAGGTATCCAGGTGCATTATGGGAAGTGTAGAAGCTTGAAATATGCTGTATCAGGGACGAACGTCTTGTCCTCTCAGAAGGTATGTCAGCCGTGTTTGTCAGTCACATTTTGCTCATGCTTTGTGCACATAACCGCAACCCTACGCACATGTAAACGCTTCCATTGTGTTCACTGGCTCTGAGCGCTGCCAAAACACAGGCGACCAACACTCAAATACTGTGGCTGAATGCTTCTTGTGCAGACAATGAAGGAGGACTGGAGCTTCTGCAACTAAGCTACTGCCATGCTGCTTTTAGTCGGGACATATCTGCCACCACTGCAGAGAGACGTGTGACATGCAACAGAGGTCCCCGGCTGGAATGATGTCTATCACAGTAGTTTAATCTCAGCAGTGAGCGCCTCCACAAACGCAAAAGGGTCGTCTTGGTCATGTAGATATAAAGCACGACGTGTTATAAGCGACTACGCTTCTGTTCACATTAAATCAGCGTAGTGTCCGTTGATCCAACTCAGGGTTAACTACATATCTCTATGTTGTACTCCTCAAGTCTAGGATCCATAATGAGTTCGCATAATTCATTTGCAAGTTAACTGGTCAGTGTTTTGGCCTATTGTATGTTGAGGTCTGTCTTCCTTCCAGAGGTTTATGCATCTGGTAGTTAAGAGTCCCCATCTTGATGAAACGTCATGTCATGCGGAACGACAGTAAGAGAGATTAATCGCTGCATTTGATCTACATGCTTCGTCTTTGGGCTGCAGCCCAGACCAATAACCCTTTAAAGTATATTCGTTCCTGGACACGATGCAGCAATAAGGAATGCCATGATTGAGCTGAGGCTTCCGGCTAGACGTCTCCACGGGCCCACTCGATTTTGAAAAAACCACAAGATGACTCGAGACATCCATTTGGATCCGGGCCTTCCACAGGTCAATGTGTCTAACACCCGAGTGGATCCAGGTATTAGACTTATAACTTGGTACATCATGATCACAGCGAGAGAAAATATTTGAGAAAATCATGAGAGCAGGGAGCAGGTGGAGGAGAATCTAGAGAGATGGAGGTCTGCTCTGGAAAACAGAGGAATGAAGCTTAGCCGCAGTAAGACAGAATACATGTGTGTCAATGAGAGGGACCCAGGTGGAACGGTGAGGTTAGAGGGAGCAGAGGTGAAGAAGGTGCAGGACTTTAAGTACTTAGGGTCAACGGTTCAGAGCAATGGAGACTGCGGAAAAGAGGTGAAGAGGCGAGTGCAAGCAGGTTGGAACGGGTGGAGAAAAGTGTCAGGTGTGTTGTGCGATAAAAGAGTATCAGCAAGAATGAAAGGAAAGGTGTTCAAGACGGTGGTGAGACCAGCGATGCTGTACAGCTTAGAGACAGTGGCACTGAAGAAAAGACAAGAGGCAGAGCTGGAGGTGGCAGAGCTTAAGATGTTGAGGTTCTCTTTGGGAGTGACGAGGATGGACAGGATCAGGAACGAGTCCATCAGAGGGACAGCTCATGTTAGATGTTTCGGAGATAAAGCCAGAGAGGCCAGATTGAGGTGGTTTGGACACGTTCAGAGGAGAGACTGTGAATATATTGGTAGAAGGATGCTGAGGTTGGAGCTGCCAGGCAGGAGGTCTAGAGGAAGACCAAAGAGGAGATTTATGGATGTAGTGAGAGAGGACATGAAGTTAATTGGTGTGAGTGAAGAGGACGCAGAGGACAGGGTTAGATGGAGGCGCATGATTCGCTGTGGCGACCCCTGAAAGGGAACAGCCGAAAGGAAAAGAAGAAGAAGCCCATGTAGAAAATGTATCGTATTAAATTGGCATTACTTTTAGGGATTTGATTCACACAAGATGGTTAGAAAATGTCTTCTCTCTGTCGCCCAGTTGGCTAGATAATGCATTATTGTTGGACTTAATATTAATTCATTATTATTTATTAATTTCTAATTGTTCCTATGAATTAGTTTTTGAAGGATAAAACAACTATTTTTAGTTTCTAGGAGCACACACTAATTTTTAGGACATTATTAGCGTATTGCTTCTCTTTTTTAAGGCTTGTTCAATGATAGCTGCTTATCATGCTGCTGCAGGTGTTGGTGTTCTCGCTTTATCAATGCATGTCCGGGTCGACCGTAGTTCGAATTGGTCGCAACTACCCCTGGGTCTATGTGGATCTGTTCGGACCTCTAACAGAAACCGACTTTTCAAGTAGACTGTACCAAAGGTGATGGACAAGTGCGTTTTTACAAAAATGTCATTATGAAAAGGCTGTGGTTACTTTTCACCCTCGACTCCTTCCTGTTACACATAGGTGCAAGAAGAAACACAGCGGAAATCGCTTTTGACGACAGCCTGCATACCTTCTGAAACTTAAGTGAAAGGGATTCACAGGGTGGTAGTGCGACCGTTTTCTGCCATAAAGCGGTCCAGAAAAGAGTTTCTGTAGCATCGTGTGTTGAATGCAGTGAAGAGCCACTTTTCAACTATTTAACTATCTATAATGCAATTGCCAGTGCTGCTGAGGACCATTAAGGTCATCTTGATGTGAACTAGCAGGACCACAGTAACACAGTGGCAACACTAAGTAAGAAGAGTAAAAAAAAACCCTGTTAAATAATGGCACCTAACACTGGCACCTAAGGAAACAGCAACACCACATCATAGAGATTAGTGTCATTTTCTTTATGGTTACTTAAGCCATATGCCTTCATTTTATGGAACTATTTCTATGTTCCTTTATCTGGAGTTTGCTTAAGCTGACTTCAATTTTAGTGACCTGAGATTCAATAGTTTTGTAACCTTGTATTTCCTAATTTTGTCACTCATAGTTTCTTGATTCCCATCCTTAGGTTTTGTTTGGCAGAGCACTCAGGTCAATGTATAGCACATGGAAACTACAGGAAGGCAAATGTAATCATATGAGGCAGTAAGAAACACACTATGATCCATTGTGACCAAAATTATTTAACTTACCACGCAGCCAATCAGGTGAGGCTAGATGTATGAGATGAACCAATCAGATACCTGGCAGATTTGACACGATTTCGCTTTAGTTGGTCCTGCAAGGTGAATCTGTTAAGACTGCTGTGTCTGTCAGACCTGCAGTGCAGAAGACAGGGATACAAGCAGAGAAGATGAGGGTGTGTCTTCTGAACATTTCCCTGCTCTGGTCTGTGTGTAAGTAACAAAAAATCCACTTGTGCGATCTGTTTTCATGTCGATTTACATGCATCAAAGGAGTGTGTATTATTTAGGCTCCCGGTTTGTCTGCTTCTTTCAGGTGAAGCCCAGTTAAGCGACGTCTCTCAGGCAGCTCCTTTCCAAGCAGCGGAGCTCGGACACACGGTTACTATTACGTGTCACATTCGTCGGACTGCAAGAACCAGGGTATGGTACAAACTAAACCCTGGGAGCAGACTACGACTGGTGGCCTCAACAGATACTTTATATAATCTGACAACATTTAAAGAGCAGTCTCACCGTCATTTAGTCAAATCTGGTAGCATCAGCAGTCATCTGACCATATCTGCAACAATTTGGGACGACACTGGCACATACTACTGTGGAGTGATGAACTTAGACGGCATTCAGTTTGGACAAGGCACCTTTTTGTTGATAAAAGGTATGTCGTTAATTATTCACGCATTCTCAGTGATATCTAGACGATGTGAGCTGGATGTTAACCTAAATGCTAATGGGCATTGTTCTTTGATTTGTTCCCCAAGGCGCAAAGATGATCAGCCACTCTGTCGCCCAGCAGCCAGAGTCCGAGTCAGTCCAACCAGGAGGCTCCGTGACTCTCAGCTGTTCTGTTCACACCGGCCACTGCGCAGCAGAGCACACTGGTGTCGTGTGGCTGAGAAACTCTGATCGTTCCCCTCCAGAAGTGATCTACTCCTCTGGATATGAGAACGGCATCTGCCAGAAGACTGAGAGTGGAGAAAGTACCTGCGCGTACAACCTTCCCATGAGCAACCTCAGCGCTGACGAAGCCGGAACCTACTGCTGCGTCGTGACTTCATGTGGACGCATACTGTTTGGAAATGGTACCAGGATTAACGTTCACAGTAAGACAGCAACTGTATAGGTGGAAGATTTCAGTCCTAAGAAAATCTGCTGTGTCAATAAGGTTTATTCTCATGTAAGTAAGTAGGATTTGTGTGGTGAGTGTTTGCGGCCATTTTCAGAGAGAATGAGCACGCCTGTTGCCAAAAATCGAAATTAAATACCGCTTGTTCATCGTCACGTGTTTAAAGGAGACAATGCCTTCACCAAATCCGCTCACCTGAGTCCAACCGTCGTTGCACTGATGCTGTCAAACACCGTTCTTGGGATGGTGACACTTCTACTTGTATGGGCACTTTGCAAGAACCACAAGAAAGATCCCTCAGGTATGCAAAATTCTGTATTATATTGAATATCTGATTCAAAACTAAATGATTAAAACGAAATAGAAAATCATATTCTGCCGTTACTAGCGTTGACAGTAGTTGTCTTTGTTTGCAGCAGCATCCACATCCGGAGATGGATCTCTTGAAGGCAGTCAGGTAATTAATTAGTTTCTTTAAGCTTTTATCGTTTAAGCTTTTGATTTGTTTTTGATAACAATTTCATTTCTAAGCCTTAAAGCGTTCTAATGTAGATCAGCATCCAGCGTTTCTCAGTCTCAAGCCCCCAGTACCACATGTTAACTTAATAGGGGGTTATGCAGGACCTCCTGTTTGGAACAAGTTCTAAATATTTGCATTTTCCTGCCTTTCAGACCGGACTTGCAGTTGTCTACGCAGCAGTGCGTTCAGCTCCCAGAGGCTCCTCCCGCAGACCAGCTCCAGTGAAATACAGTCGAGACAATGTAGTTTATTCTGATGTCAGGGTCTGTCAACAGGACTGACAGACTTGTGAATAAAGATGCCTGGACATGTACAGTAAGCCCAGTAAGCCCCTGCACGGGACATCATTTTCAAGCCAATCCTACGAGTGGCAGCAATCACTTTGCTACCATTGGGGTTTGCTTCCAGTATTCCAGCTGAGAAACTATGACGGCTTTAAATTGAATGAAATTCCGAAGTGGTTTTGTTCACCTTTATTGTTTAACCTGTTTGCTGCGTCAAAAACGAACCATCAAAGCAGAGTGCAACGTAAGACAGCTTAATAACCAGTGTACAATTGCTAGCAAGTGTACACTGATGAGCTCGGCCCCGGACTCACGGATGGGAGGAACTGGTGCGGGTGGGGCTGATTAGGGTCGCGACGCCGCCGCACTGAAATGACAGCTGACGGCGAGCGGGGAGGAGACGGATTCAAGTTGGACAGCAGCAATGTGATTGGCCTGAAGGATATAACGGCAAAATCGGGTCGGTTACTGAAAGATCAGCTGACTGGAGCGGCGGGAAGAGAGAGACAGAGGAGAGGGAGAGAGAGAGAGGGATGTGAATGAATGAGGCGTAAAAATGGCCTTCCTGACTGACTCAGCCTCATTAGGGGTGAGGCAATTAAAGAAAAACAATTCTTTGCAGGATTATTACAGAGAACTATAATCATGCAAAGGCTTAAACATTAAACAAACCCTTATGTGCTTCACAGATTTTGCAGTAGTGCCATCAGTGTTGCATGTCAGCACAAAGTGAACTTAATTCATATTTAGTATTTAGAATATTGAGTTTTAGTTATTCGTGAATACAACTAAAGGAAACCTGCAACCGTCATGTTTAGTCATTGTATTGTACTCTACTGCAGTGCTACTTATAACAGCCAATATGGTCATTGTGTGGAACATTGCAATTCCAAATAAAACTGCATACACACCAGTACATGTGGTGGCTTTCCGTTTTTGTAGAAACAAAAATGTCACTGTGCTTACATATTCCGGCTACTGTAAATTCTCACTTGTGAATCTGCATGTCCAGAAGTTGGCCTGGACAGTCTACTGTGTTTAAATGAAACGACTGTCGCCAGCAGCACACCTAACACCTAACACACCCACCCACAATGCAGGGTGATGATGCTTCCTGCAACTGCCCTTTCAAGTGTGTCGCAGGCGCATGCCTCCAAAAAGAAACAAAGGAAACACGAAAACACCGGAGTTCCATTTGACCGATTACAGCTTTAATCGATTCTTCCTACCTATCTTTAATCTGTGTAGCTATGGTAACTAAGTACATAACATGTGAGCAGTTTCCGAAACAAGTGAGCAAACTGCATCCACAAAGGAAGACCGCAAGATGCGTCGGGAAAAGCGAGTGGACCACGAGTTCATGTTTTTGGTCATACTGAATAAGCGAAAGCAACGTTTCCTTTCAGAAGTGAATATGACTTTGTTTAAGCACGATTCCATTCTACATGAATCAACAGATTAGAGTGTGAACAAATTTATATTTAAAGCTTCTATGAATGCCATTTCGCACTGAAATGGATAATTAAATACAAATTAATTGAACACTTCATAGAAAAAAAAAATATATATATATATATATATATATATATTCCTGGCGTGTTACCAAGGAAGGAGAAAACAATTAATTAATATCCAAAAAGACAACCTTGAATGCTATTGTGACTACAGTAATGAGGCAGCATTTAATGATTAGTTTGTTATTATCTGGGCTCTGCCTCTTCGTCTGCATAATGTCTTCATGAAACATTCCCGATAAGCACAGAATTAGATTCTTGGCAGGAATTACGTCCTTATCGCAAACATGTTCGCTACTACTATTGTGTCCCCTTGAGTGCTGCAGCATGTTGGGTCGCTGCGCATCATTGCTTCATTAAGGGTGCAAGCCACAGAGAGCAGGTTGTGTACATTCACTGAACAAAACATACGGGCGAGAGTGCCATCCTGTATTTCGTTTTCTGGACCCGGATAAGCAGGATTTGCAGCTGCATCTTCACCAGCCGGGGAATACTTAATCCTCTTTATTGCCATTTAAAAAAAAAAAATGATATTTGTGTAGTACAACAATCAAGGGGTTTCTGTGGGCTTAGGTTGCTTTTCTGTAACGGCACACCTGTTGCACTGACATTTCAGCTTTGACACAGGAAACAGGCCTTTCAGACACCTGTCACTCTCAGCCTAAACTGTCTTTTTAAAGCAATCTCATGGTAAAAGAAAAGAGCTTTCTATGCATTGCTTGATCACGTGCCTTTACAAGACCCTGCGCTCTCTTTGTGTCTGTTTGTAGATGATTTCGAGCAGGATGTGATCGGTTCGTCGCGAGTTTGTCGTAAGGCTTCCAGCGGATCACAGGAACCTCTGGTTGCGATCAAGCTACTATGTTTAGAAGGAGAGGTTAATTGATGGTCCACAACACAGCGGGTTTCTTTGTGTTTAACCACACAGTTGCTTGCGAGCAACAATCACAGATGTTATGTATATGCGCTGTGGTTAGCAAAACCAGAACAAAGTCGATGGGTTGATTAGACAATAGCTTCGAGGTGTGCAAGTTCCAAAGGTATTGTCACGCCTTTTCCAGTTGGATTTGTTTTGTTGTTGTTGTTCACAAATTCACTGTATGCTTTAACTATACCTCCGCCTAATTATTCATCCACTACCAAACAGTGACACCGCGTGAGGAGACACACAACCGCTTTGTCAAAGTTGCTGTTAGGAAGAAAAGTGTAATACAGCCAAACAACAAAATAATGTGTGACTAACATTGGTACTAATTTTGAGACACTTTGAACATCAACTCAGTAGAAAAGGAATTAACATTAACAGTAACACAGAACGTGTCAAATGCAGCTTATTCTATTCTGCCAAACCGTCAGGTCAGACAGTCCATGACAGTTCAGGTCATGTGGTATCAAAAAGCTCCGTTGTGAACTTGTTTACCTTCCTCAGTAATGCAGTCATACCATAAACTCTGGACAGGATGCAGGCTTGAAAGCTCAGTGAAGGAGAAAAAAACATTTCACTTCGGTTCGTCCTTGTTTTTACAGTAAGAGGGCTTTATAGAGTGGCTATGAGGCTTCATAAATTATTAAATTTGCTTCCATTACAATTGTTATACTTGTTTATTATTTAGTTCTTGTGTATATTTTGTGACACAAAACAGATGTATTCATTACAGGACACTTGACTTAAAGATTGTTCAATTTGGCTAAAATTGCATCAACTACTACTTCTCATTGAAACTAATGTTTAGTGCTGGGCACAAGATGTCACCCACTTCACTGGAAGGTCTGTTCTCAGTGTTGCACCGGAGGCCTGGACTTTCCACATCACACTTGTGTAGGTTACATACCGGACCATGATTGGCTTTCACACCAGCTGTGATGTCACAAAACCCTGCCAGCGCCTGCGACACGTCGACACGTCTACACGTCACAGCTGATGTTTAGGGGGAGCACAGGGAAACTGTCCCCCTTCAGCAGAGTTTGACAACAGCCTTGTAGTGTGAAACTGTGCGACACGCATCATTCTGCAGAGTGAAGCTCAAACACCTCACTGAGGTAACAAAGAGCAAAGCACGTCTGTGGGCGAGGGGGACACTGAATGACCACATGGCCAAGGTTAATGGAATTTGTTTTTGGTGCAGAATGTTAGGAACGCTCACAACTTCAGTAATAACATACACGTTGTACAACACATACACAGGCTACAGTTTTAACGGACAGGAGGACGTTTCGAACATCCAAGGTATTGCTGGAGTTCAGAGTACTTATTGCAGTGGCAAATGAACTGTTTTTAGAGCAGAATATTTTGGTAGACAGAGATCTGTAGTGCCTCCTAGAGGGGACAACTTGAACTATGTGGTGAGCAGGAGTCAGATGTGATTTCACCTGCACGTTTGGATATACAGTACCTTTATAGCACAGTGACTCAGGCGGTTAGAGAGGGAGATTAGGATCTTGGAGGATAACCTGATTACACAGGAAGGGAGACAATGTGTGCACATGCACAATGGCTCCTCTAGGTCTGATAAAAGATGCTGTGGATACTTAAAATGCTGTAAGTGAAAGTGTTTACGCAACCCATGTGGTCAACACCTCTCTGTCTGGGTTTTGGACCAGACCGTCCTCCCCGAAAGTAGGGCCGTACAGATCGTCTGCGCAAGCAGCTTATTATGGCCAACGTTTATGTTAACTGTCAGGCAGTGACCTCTAGTGGCAGTAGTTTTTACGACAGGGGCAAAGGATGAAGTCAGGTGAGGCAGTATAAAGAGCGATAGGATAGGTCAAACACAGGACTTTCACCCGGGAAACCACTGTTTGTGTCCAGCGTGAAACCAAAAGTCAACGTTGAATTATATTAACTAACGTCGCATGACTTACGTTACATTACATCACGCGACTTACTTAAACGAACGTATGTAACTTTAGTTGTGTACGTAACGTGCACATTTGAACCCAAACCACGATGTTTCCCTAAAACCTAACCACGTAGTCTTGGTGCCTGAACCTAACCAAACTGCGACTCCTTCGTAAGTCACGTGACATAACTTAGCGCACATAACCGTGAGGACAAAAGGTCCGGCACCCCATTCACTGGTACTCGCCAACAGCCATGTTCTGTATGTCGTTTCTCTCGACGAGTTGTTTTGGACACAACACGGAGAGTTTGTGGCGACATCACTAGCGCCGTTGTGGTGACCGCCGGTGTTCCTCAGGGCTCCATGCTCGACCCAGTGCTATTCACACTCTTGACACCAAGCTGACATCAGACCCTCCCCCTTCACTGTAAATCAACGGCACTACTGCGCAGAGAGTCGGGGGCACCAACTTTTTTGGGGCGACAACCTTACATGGTCCTCCAACACCGCTTCCCTTGCCAAGAAAGCACAGTAATGATACCCCTCTTTGTTTTTTAGCTATTATATACGTTTTTTATTGCATTTATCTAATAAAGTATTTATGATGTGCTGTCAATTGGTAACTGTTTTGTCTCTATTGTTGTGTTGTCCATGTTTTGCATTTTGTTTAACTGCACACTTGAAAATAGATGAATAACAACAAACTTGCATATGATTTATGCATGTCTGACTATCTGAGCTGTGCGCATCAGACTGCTGCAGAAAAGATGAGGATAGCTTCGATGGTGGCGGTAGAAAACTGTAAGAGTGGCATTGAGAGTGAAGTGTTACTTAAGCCATCTGAAACTCTTTGAGGCACATTTTGTCTCAAACGGCATCAGGTACATATATTTGGCTGTGCAAGATTTGAGCTTCTTTGCATGACCTATTCAATACCCGCCCCTTTCCAATGAAAGCCTGATATAAGTGTTGCTGTGACACGGTTATACGCACAATGAAGAGCTTCACCTTAATAACAGCTTTACTTCTCTGCAGCCATAGTAAGTACTGGCATTCTATTTGCCTGTATTTTTTTTAACTTGCAAATTAGTTTGTATTCAACTCATTTGGAGGTACTGCTGTTGCATAATCAGCTGAGGAGTAAATCTCTTGTTGTCTCTGCTGTCTGTTTCAGGCTGGATCTCGGTGTCAGTTTCCGAGTCTCAGACTGTGGAGGTTCAGCCTGGCGAAGAAGTCACACTGCTGTGCGCCAACATTTCCAAACATCCAACTCAGACGGACTGGTTCAGAGTGATCAACAGAACCAAGCCCAGCTGTGTCGCCTCTATGTACGGGTCTGATGGCGAAGCTTCATTCTGTGATGGATTTCAAAAGGGAAAATTTGGAATGAGCTCCAACGTCTCCACTGTTTTTCTTCAAATCAAGCGAGCGGATGTATCGGACTCTGGACTGTATTTCTGTGGATTTTACATAAGCACACATACAGTCATTGCCACTGCAACATATTTACACGTTCAAGGTAAGATTGTAGTTGAGCCTTACCTGTTTTAAAGATCTCTTTTTACAGTATATCTCAAATGTATTGTCGAAGTAGTATAAATACTGCATGAAGACAAACAAGAAACTCATTTTTCATCAATCTCCATCTTTTTTTAAAGGTGAATCTGATGATGAAATGGTTTACATAACTAAAAGTAAGGTTCAGCTTTCCTCTCTTAAGATTTGTTTAAACCCACCAGATTTAAAAAGCTGAGTCTGATTCTATAATTGCTCTTGTAGAGGAGCCTGATGGAATGACAAACCTACTGATTGTGATCCTGGGGGGTCTGGCTGTTTCCCTCACTATAACCGTCATTGTTCTGGCTGTTAAAATCAGGAAACGTCAGACGGGTACAGTAGATTCATTTTTTTTGCACATCCTCTTGTAAATTGTGTCAACATGATCCAAACCCAAAACAAAGTAAATGGTCAGTAATAATGAACTAATCAGACGTTTGTCTTTTGCCATTTAGCCGCGAACGAAGAACCGCAGCCAGAAAGAAATAAGGTGAACCCTACAGTTCATTTATTTTTATATATATATATATATATATATATAAACTGTATATTGTGGCGTTAAAGTTGCATTTAAACAAATGATAACTTTGTTAATGATCTTTGTCCCGAGCTGCTGCATGTGTTTGTCTGAAGCACAGTTTCAAACAACAGTTTCAAAATAGTTATTTTATATACATATACTATATATATAGTGTATAGCAAGTTAAGTTCTGTCAATGAGCTTTTGTCATACAATCTGGCCTACATCCTGCGTTTATTTGAACAACCTCAATTTGAATTCCTTAAACAGAGTTTTTCTTGGTTTGAATTTAAATTGAAAAGAATACTAATTAAAAACAATGACTCTGATTTACAGAATCTGGACTCAGGTGACCTGAACTACGCAGCTCTAAGTTTCCAGGCAAAAGCGAAAAGAAACCGCAGGCCTGCATCAGAGCGAGAGCTGGGGCCAAATGTCGTGTATGCCGCCACCAGATAGACTACAGGAACAGCAGCGCTGGGTGGACGCCGATGCTTTGTCATATTCAATCTGTCGTTGTGCTTTTGTGTGTGGGTAGGAGCCACTGGCCAAAAAATAAATATTTAATGATGTTTCAATATTTTCTCGCACGCGTTTCTCTCTCGGCCAGTGTCCGCGGAGTTCTTCTGCCCTACAAAGGCTAATTGCAGTAACTAAACAAAGCGTAAAACTGAGAAAAATTTCTTTCAAGTGATTTAACTGGCCAACTGGGCCAAATGGGTTATAGGTTTACAAGTGATATTATCATGAGGACGTTTTTATGCCCAAAAACCCATGAAGGCTGATTTCACCTTTGACCCCAAAAATGTAATTTGCCTTTGCACTGCCATTAAGCATTTCAGCGTTTGTATTGGGTTTTCAGTGACCAAACCTACTTTGAAATTGATTTCTGATTCCAATTTCTGACCATTAGATTGTTTTTAGAGACTCGAACACACAAACCGTGCACACACAGCCAGTCTTCACAAGTTACTCACTTGCAACTTCACAAGCCGCTGTTACACTCATTTGACGCGGGGTAGACAGTTACATTGTCGGCTTTTAAATGTCAGCAAACCCGTTGGGATACTACTGAAATGAGCAACACGTGGACAACACCTTCCTGACGGACAATGCCATGAATGATTATGAAGAAAATGAAGATGCTGTTCATGTTTTTAGACGTAGAGAGAGCTCACGCTCGTTGTTGTGAGGTAATTTGATACGTGATGCCTTTTGCGTTTTTATGACATATTTTTTTCCACCGCTGGCTGGATTCACTTTGTGATGTGAACGGCATAACGTAGATGACACGGCATCAGCGATGACGCAAAGTTAGAGAGGAAAATGTTACAGGTTTAACTAAACATCGCCTGTCAGTCAGCATATACTGCCAGCATGACAGGTGTTTTAAAATGTGATTGCTCAGTGTCAACGTTAACATACTTTGGTAGAATCCCAAAGCAGTCGAGTGAGATGGGTAGAGCGTGAAATCGGCCAGGATCCCGAAGCAGCGCCGTGGTTTCAAGTCGGATTTTGGTATTTACTGAAATTTCTGTGCAGGTTTTTCTCTCAAAGCGAAACTCTGAAACTTTGTGTCAAGATAAAACAGATAACAGAAGATTATTTTTAGTTCTAAGTCAATTTTGACCCAAAATGCAGTTACTGCACTGGAGTGCAGGGAAGTAAGCCCAGTTAATTTTTACATTTAAACTGTAATTTTAGCTTAGATCTCCAAACAGGTGAGGTTCATTTAGTTGAAAAATGATTGCATTTTGCTAGCATTTGGCTCACTCAGCATGTAGGCAAATGCAACGACGGAGGTGAAATCACGAGGCCTCTAAAGTCAAAGCTCTGTGGACAGCGTAAAAGGAGGCAGTGAAACTAGTCTACGAGCTTATGTCAAAATTAAAGTAGCTGCTGTATTTAGACTTTTCTGAGAAATAGTGAAGGGTGGAAAAAATAGAATAAAGCAGCCCCCCGTGGTGACAAACACTGTCTGTATGTGTGAAAAATAAAGTCGGCACCACAGGAAGACTTCAGCCATCAGCACAAACATCAAAGGCATTGCTATTCTCACGCAACACGAATACTGCGCCTTTAAAAAGTGTATATCGGTCGCTTGTGACATTGTTGACTCACTCCACTCCTCATCACTTTACAGAAACTCACTTACAAACGTTTCCTTCGCGCACTACATCAGCATCTGGCCTGATGCAACTGCTTCATTTTTATTTCTTCAGTACACAATCTCTACATTTTGAACACACTCTCCCATTGTCTCGGTTTGCACTATAAGTGAACTACAAGTTCCAAATGTTGAGAGGTCTACACTGAAGTAGTATCACTGTTAGCGTTCAGGGAGGTCAGCTGACATTAGCAATGCAAGGCAGGGAGGGTTTATTTGTGTAGCACATTTCAACGACAAGGCAATTGAAAGGGTTTTACATAAGACATAAAAGCAACACTGAGCAATATAAAAAGACATTTAAGTACACTTAAAAAGAGTTAAATAGAAAATAAAAACAAGAAAAACAGGAGAGCAAAGGTTATGGTGCAGTGTAAGAAATTAATCATTTGATATAATAAAAATACAAGTTGCATTTTAAACATAGACAGGAATAAGTAACTAGCATTCTCATAATCAAGAGCACAAACAGCAGCATTAAAGGAAAATGTTGATATTAAAGCTGTCACAATCATCAAGCCAGAAAACAGGCAAAGGGCCCAAACGCAGACAGCGGGCAGACAGAGGCAGATCAACAATTTTTTTCAGGAATACAAAAGGCAAACGTACGGGGGGAGGCAGAGGTCAAACTCAAAAGACAGTCCAGGCAGGCAAACATAATCCAAAGGAGGGCAGGCAGAAAATACAAAAACCTAAGCAGGCGTCTAGAGAACATAGGTAAACTCAAGCAACACACAAGAGCAAGGCAGGGGCGCTTGACCATAACTGAAGAGGATCTGACAGGGAACAAAGGGGGACACAGACTTAAATACACAGAGGTAGGGGAGACGACCAGGCACAGGTGAACCCAACTAAAACAATCAAGAAATCAAAGAACACAAACCAAAAAACCAACAACAATAAATGAACGTCCATCACTTTCAAGCCCTCGCCAACATAGCCGAGAAGCATTAAATCAGAATTTGCCGTAGAGAATCACACCGAGAATGACAAAAATGGCAAGTTGTGTGTCACTCAAGTCATGCTACCCCAGACTTCCCAAGAGTAAGTTGCTGTTGGCTAATGTGTGCGCTGTTGTTAACAGATCATACTGTGTTTAGAGTCATCACGTGATAGCTAGCTACGCCGTGCCATTCTCCCGGACACACACGTTGGCAGTTCTCTAAGAATGTAAGCAGAAGACCTGTCTGCTGGAGCATCTGTGTGTGAGAGAGCAATTTAACCAATAACCCACTTGGTGAACATTAATCTGCCAAAGTCTAGGCTACCCCATCCTTTATAAGAGGTTTTGGAGATTTCTTTTATATTGCCTTCGAATACTATTTCCTTTACATTTATGTTGAGAGCTGAAGAGGACTTTGAAATTGATGCATCAAAAGCATAAATTGGTGCATAAAGATTCACCAGAATGCAGGAAATGAGGTGTCTGACACACAATCTCATGGGGGAGGACCCCCAGACCCCCCCACTTGATTTGTGTCCCCTGGGCATGGGGCCGCTGGCAAGGTGTCCCTTATTTTTCCACACGGAAGGTGGCAACCCTACTTGGTAGATGGGCACCAATGATCTTCTGAGCAGTTCTAATCACCCGCTGCAGAGCCCTCCGGTCCTGGGCCGTGCACATCCCATGCCAGTTTGTGATGTTTCCAGTCAGGATGCTTTCTATTGCTCCTCTGTAAGTTACCAAGAACTTGGCACTGGAATTTTGCCTTCTTAAGTCCCTTTCAGAAATACAGCCGTTTCTGAGCTTTCTTAACCAAGCTGAAGGTTCTCTGTGATGCTGATTCCCAGAAACTTAAAACTACTCCCCTGCTCCACCTCAGCTCCACTGTTGTAGACAGGGATGTGTGTCTTCCCCTTCTTTTTCTTAAAAGCAGCGATCAGCTCCTTGGTTTTGCTGACACCTCTCTACAAAATAATTAATTTCCTCTCGATTGGAAGTCTCATGGTTGTTTGAAATCTGGCCTGATGACGGTGGTGTCATCCGCAGACTTCACAACAGAGTTGTCTCCATGTCGAGGGCTGCAGTCATGGGTGTACAACATAAACAGGAGAGGGCTGAGCACACAGCCATGGGGGGCTCCAGTGTTCAGCACTAGAGTGGAGGAGGTGTGGCCGCCAAGCAAAACTGCCTGGGGTCTCTTTGTGAGGAAGTCCAATATCCAATTATAGAGTGTGGTACTCAAGCCCAGAGTGCTGAGTTTGCAAATCAGTTTTATGGGGGAGATTGTGTTGAATGCTGAGAGCAGTGTAGACGGCATCCTCTGTGGATCTGTTGGTTCGAAATGCAAACTGGTGAGGGTCCAGGCCGGCTGGGATTTTGTTCTTTATGTGCTGGAGAACCAGTTTCTCAAAGCACTTCATAAGAATATATAATAATAATAATACCAACCAACATTGCCCATCATTCTCATAAAAACACCCCTCTATAATAAAGTTTCTTTCCAAATGAAAAATCCGCAAATAAAAGCCATTTCATTTTGCGTTTCCATCCCCTACTGTTACGTAACTATTAGGAGTTAGTGATCTCAAACAATAGAAAACAAAATGTGATGGAAATATTGCATTTGAGTTTAGTTTGTGTATTAATTAGAGGAATGTTACAGTGTCCCCATCGCTCCTCACATCCCTGATGTTTTCGTCGGCCAACATTCTTTGTCTTATTGAAAGTCTAACAAAGGCTCAGCTACCATATTGCAGATGCATATCCAGTGACTTGAGAAATAGATACCATGCCTCCCTTCTGTTTGTTAATATGTTGTTACATAAACGGGTACCTGCAACCACAACTAAAGTTTCCACAATTGCGTTTCATGTAAATGTGAAGCAACTGAACGGGCTTTAAAAGAAGTGGACATGGCATGTCGGTGGGTGTCAACAGGACATATTTGAGCATCAACAAGAAGACTCCATATCCATATGATTTGAAGTCTCTTAGCCCCGAATTTTATTGTGAAGTCATATATCAGAGTTTATGTTGTTGGAAATTAGCTGGAGCTTAAATATATGCAAAGGCATTGCATTGGCAGGCCAGTGTGAACGGAAAGATGAAAAACAAAAGACACCACGCCTCTCTAAACCCCTTTATAAGAGCTCAGTGGTACAAACTAACTTTGCAGTGACACGATAAAATGCACAATGAGGAGTTTTACCTTGATAACAGCTTCACTTTTCTGCAGCCTCAGTAAGTACTGGCACATGATTATTCACAGCACCATGTAACAAGTACCCTTCAACCAGATTTTAAACTTGCAAATTAGAATTTAATTAATTGTTGCTGTTGCCTTATTACAGTAACTGTTGCATTATATGTTCAGAGATAAATCTCTTGTTGTCTCTGCTGTCTGTTTCAGGCTGGATCTCGGTGTCAGTTTCCGAGTCTCAGACTGTGGAGGTTCAGCCTGGCGAAGAAGTCACACTGCTGTGCGCCAACATTTCCAAACATCCAACTCAGACGGACTGGTTCAGAGTGATCAACAGAACCAAGCCCAGCTGTGTCGCCTCTATGTACGGGTCTGATGGCGAAGCTTCATTCTGTGATGGATTTCAAAAGGGAAAATTTGGAATGAGCTCCAACGTCTCCACTGTTTTTCTTCAAATCAAGCGAGCGGATGTATCGGACTCTGGACTGTATTTCTGTGGATTTTACATAAGCACACATACAGTCATTGCCACTGCAACATATTTACACGTTCAAGGTAAGATTGTAGTTGAGCCTTACCTGTTTTAAAGATCTCTTTTTACAGTATATCTCAAATGTATTGTCGAAGTAGTATAAATACTGCATGAAGACAAACAAGAAACTCATTTTTCATCAATCTCCATCTTTTTTTAAAGGTGAATCTGATGATGAAATGGTTTACATAACTAAAAGTAAGGTTCAGCTTTCCTCTCTTAAGATTTGTTTAAAGCCACCAGATTTAAAAAGCTGAGTCTGATTCTATAATTGCTCTTGTAGTCAGGAGCCTGATGGAATGACAAACCTACTGAGTGTGATCCTGGGGGGTCTGGCTGTTTCCCTCACTATAACCGTCATTGTTCTGGCTGTTAAAATCAGGAAACGTCAGACGGGTACAGTAGATTCATTTTTTTTGCACATCCTCTTGTAAATTGTGTCAACATGATCCAAACCCAAAACAAAGTAAATGGTCAGTAATAATGAACTAATCAGACGTTTGTCTTTTGCCATTTAGCCGCGAACGAAGAACCGCAGCCAGAAAGAAATAAGGTGAACCCTACAGTTCATTTATTTAAACTGTATATTGTGGAGTTAAAGTTGCATTCAAACACATGATAAGTCTGATCTTTGTCCCGAGCTGCTTCAAACAGAAGATTCAGAAAGGCAGTCATTATAGTCCTCTTTAATGTCAAGTAAAAAAATATCCTCTTAATTCATATTTTAGCTAGCATCTTCGAACTTTAAAAGGATAATTGACGTTCATTCATTTGAAGAGTAACTGCATTTATTTTGCAAAATGAATGACTTTGCTATGGCTACACCGAAATCTAACCAGACTTTAACCACAGTGTTTGAAACGTAAAGATTAAATGTTACAGACTGGACGTATCTGTGGTTTGCAGAAATGTACAATTGATATATTTTATTCTGACCATTGGGTTGTGTGTATATTCAAATATATATATATATATATATAACGACTAGGTGTTGCACTTTTTGTTCTGTGAGCTTTGTCATACATACATTAAAAAGAGTTTTTCTTAGTTTGAATTGAAATTGTGAAACACATCTGGGATTAAAAATGAAAAATGTGAATTAGAATATGGTAAACTATGGTTAACACTCATCTTAGTTTAAATGTTTATTTTGTGGTACAACCCACAAATCCACCAATTTTACAGAATTTTGGCAAACTCGGCTACAGTGTGTGATTTACAGTATGTGACTCTAAACACTCTGATTTACAGAATCTGGCCTCTGATGACCTGAACTCTGCAGCGCTGAGGTTCCTTCCAAAGGCAATAAGAAGTAGGAGGCCTGCATCAGAGCGAGAAGTGGAAACTCATGTTGTTTATGCTGCCATCAGATAGACTCAGGAAGCAACTGTGTAACTGACGATTTATCATATTAATTACCAACATGCAAAAACATGTGGGCAGTGGGTGGCAGAAGGAGTTGATGGCAAGAAATGTTTGAATAAAGTTCTTTCTTCAGTTTGTTCTGTCTCTCTCTCTCAGCCAAAGTCTCTTATTGTCTTTGTTATTGTGTCTGGCTCATGCCACATCTTCATCTGAGAGGAACATGGGCATTTCTGATGTTTCATGTGGACGAGCCACAAGGGACACTTATGGCTGTCGAACCTACTCACAGGAAGAGTCAAATGGAGGGAGCAGTGAGCGAGGTACACATCACTTCACAGGAAGCAACAGCACGGTGTGGTCTGAGCACAACTGACATGAGAGTTGTGAGGCCTTTTGAAGTCAAAGCTTCTTGTCAAGGTATAAAAAGAAACAGACCTACGTGGTTTGGACTAAATAATAACAGCCTCTGCATTTTTACAGACTGGAAAAATTGTGAAGAAAATAAATAATGATAGAAAAATAATACATGAATACATTTTATTTATATAGCACTTTTCAGGTGTTACAAAGTGCTTCACAAGACAATAAAAGCAAGGTAAATGAAGTAATAATAAAAACAATAAAATGTGTATTAAAACTGAGAAGCACAAAAATAACAATTTGATAGTAAAAGAAGGTGATAAAAGCAAATATGGATATACATAAAGGCATATAAATGTATACACGCATACCCACACACAGGCGTGTACATATATAAATATACACATGCACACGTACTCTGTACACACGCTTGACCACAGATACGTGCATAAACGTATGTGCACATACAGACCCATTATAAAAATGCCATCCTAAAAAAGGGGCTTTTAAATGTTTTATAAAAGTGGAAACAGATGTTGATGATCTAATCTCTACAGGAAGTGCATTCCAGAGTTTGGGGGCCCTGACAAGTCACAAAGTTGGACCTGGGAACAGCAAGAAGTAGCTGCTTAGATTATCTAAGATCACATTCATGCTCATGGGATGTGGAAAGGACTTTGAGTTACTCTGGGGCTTGTCGACGGTGTGCTTTAAAAGTGAAAAATAACATTTTCGAATTGATTTGAAATGGAGATGGAGCCTGTGCAATGATGCTAGGACAGGTGTGATGTGCTCCCTTTTGTTAATGGCCATTATAAGCAGACTGAAAGTTGGTTCTGACAGGAATACAGGGAGTTGCAGGAGTCAGGTCTGGGCAAAATAAAGGCATGTATGACCTTTTTTCATATCATTGTGTTTTGTTGTCCATTGTGTAATGATTGATTGGAAGAATATATTGATTTCACCTCAAGCTGTGTTGTTTGATTGCACGTTTTTAATGTTGATGGCCCTGTGTGCTTCCATCGCTGTTTCTTCTGGCAGATGATGATTCGCCACACTTTCAGACTGCGTCTCTCTTCCATCACTGACAGTGAGGAAGACGCTTTTGGACAGCATCGCATTACTGTAATGTACCCAACTCTGGTTATAACATTCAGCAAGAGCATTGTTGACTTTGTTCTCTGTCAGCTGTGAACTTAACTTTGCCTGACTCAGTACTAAAAGCAGCCCAGGCAAATCTCCACATTCACATTCACAACAGACCACATATACTGTAACTGTGTTGTTTCAATTTCTTCAGTTTACTGTTTATGCCAGTAACATATCTTTGTGTTTTATCACTACACATAAAACCTACTTCAGAAAACATTCAGAATAGTGCAAAATAGTGAAATGTCGTTCAGTTTCAAGAGTTTGATCAGTTGCACTTCCATAATTAAAGCTAGGGGGAGTCGAGGGGGGTTGACGATCTACAGTTCTATTTCGTATACGCTTTGCCCTGTAAGGCTATTGCTAGATGGTTCATCCCTGGCTCACACTCTCACAGTGCTGAAGAGTTTCAGTCCACGCCCACGTACTATCTGAGCCCTACCTCAGTCTCACCTTGTGAATAAGTGGAGCTGAGACCAGACAATCAGCTCCCATTTTTCTTCAGGTACACTACAGACAGCGGCTGTTGACTCAATAAGAAGACTGTCTACCTCCAGTGGTGTCTGCATATGTCCAGCGTGCCAGACGGGCCGGCCACATCGTGGATGTCGACCCTCACTCCCCAAGCAGCACGCCCAAACGGTGCACACCTTCCTCAAGCTGATACGCA
The DNA here is from genome assembly GCA_011952105.1 of Coreoperca whiteheadi. Taxonomy (NCBI): domain Eukaryota; kingdom Metazoa; phylum Chordata; class Actinopteri; order Centrarchiformes; family Sinipercidae; genus Coreoperca; species Coreoperca whiteheadi. Next base: position 4,797,207 of record CM022475.1, on the reverse strand, counting down.
GCAAAGCGTGGAAGCGTTTCGTCCTACTGGGTTTGTGCCCACGGGTCCTTGGGGTCCTCATCGCCACCACAACTTCCTTTTCAACGATAGGCGTCCTTCTCCGGCAGCTCCCAGAGATCATCAACAAGGCAGCTTGGCAAGAGCGTTGTTGCCTCTGTTCTCTGTCAGCTGTGGACTTAACTTTGTCTGACTGATGAAACCACAGAATCTGACTGTCCTTTAAATTTCAATAATGTGTGGAGGCCAGAGCCAGACCGGCAGCCACTGGACGTCATGTTAGCGGCTATTCTGGAAATCACCATAACAACCAGATGATCAGAGTGCCTCCTCTATGACCTAAATGCTCAGTTCGGTGGCCCACTGCTGTGAGTGTCTATGGATATGTTATGGAAACACAGATCTTCACACTAACACACTAAAGCATGTAGTGGGATAAACAGCTATTCTATTCGATTATTTCTATATCTGTAAAAGAGAAAAGAAAATAACTTAATTCATCTGCCACAGATTCAGCGGTCGTGGATACCTGTGTGGCCTGTGCGGAACTAACACATGACCAGCATCTGTATTGTAAACCACACAAGTCTGCGCCTGTAGATAAAATATAGTAAAACAGAAATGTTCCTCACTTTCACAAAGTATTAATATTGAAACTTCTGATTCAGACACATTAAGAGAAGTGGCTGTGATCAAACAGGCCCAGGTAGAAACAACATAAAGACAAGTTAAATCATCTGATGGATGAAAGATGCATGTTTGATTCCCGGTGTTTTTAATGAAACTACACGTAAAGCACTTTTGACATAAAACCTAGCATCTCTCCTTCTGTAGTTTGCACTCTGGTATTCAAAGAGCCTCCGAGAACTCTTTCAAGCATTACATTTCCTGACACCTAGCTGTCTGCTACGGTCATTCTTATGGTTGAGATTCACCAAGGATCCAATTTTGTGCAAAAGAATTAGATGTGACCGTCTTTCATAAAGGCCTCGATGTAGCTGATGTACAGGTTTTGAATTTGGTTCGAACATTACTTTGGTCGCTTAACATGAAATAACCTCGAGAGTAACTTTGCCTCGTATCTCTTGAGGCGATCATTCGGTCTCATCACTCGTGTTGCTGACAGCACGTATGGCGTCAGTGACTGGATAACAAGAACAGAGAGCCCGCCTCTGAGGTTGAGAGCACCCTTCCTGGAGCGCAGTTTGATTACAGACAATGCAGAGCTGCAGTCAGACGCACTATGATGAACTTCACCTTGATTACAGCATCATTTATCTGCAGCATCAGTAAGTACTGCCAATACATGTCTCAGCTTCATTGCTGCCAGAAATAAAACTCATTTGCTTATTAGTACATGTATTGAGAGGTACTGCTTACCTTCCTATAACAAGTGCATTTCTTGTTGCCTCTGCTGTCTGTTCCAGGCTGGATCTCTGTCTCAGCGACTGAGTCTCACACTGTGGAGGTCCAGCCTGGCCAAGAAGCCACACTGCAGTGTTACAACATTTCCAAAAGTAGAGGGTTGACAACCTGGTTCAGATTGGTCAACAGAACCAAGGCCAGCTGTATCTCCACCATGACCAGCTCTACCAGGAAACCTAAATACTGTGATGGATTTACAGATGGAACATTTGAAATGAGTTCCAACACCTCCACCATCTTTCTCAAAATGAAGACAGTGGATTTTTCTAACTCTGGGCTGTATTTCTGTGGATTTTACACAGAGGGTCAGACGCTTTTAAGTGTGATACATTTAAGAGTTAATGGTAAGATTATTATAAAATCCTGCGCTATCATCCCTACTGTTATGTCTTTCTATACCTGCAAATGTCATAATTGTCCTAAAAAACATTTGTGGCTATTTAATCATTGTCAAAACAAAGGAATGTAATAATTGTTTCAAAATGAATCAAGCTTAAATGTATCTTCATTTTGTCAGAAGGCAGTGAGGAATCTCACGATGGCGTTGACAGAAAGTGTAAAAGTAAGATTCTCTTTAAGATTTTCATCGCTGTGCAGATTCACTTCTGGTCGTTCTTAACATAAAAACAGTATGGCTAACTGAACCTCTGTCAGTTTCTCAAGTTCTCAAGCCAGTAAAGGGGAAATAGAGTCTGATTATATTGTCTTTCTTTTCACTTTCAGCAGAGTGTGAGAGACTAACAAAGCTTTTGATAACTATCTTAAAACTGCATCTTGCATGCAACAAAGTGGCTTTTATCATTTTTAGAATTCTGCGAATTTAAAATCAAGACTAAATGTATCTTCATTTCATTAAAAGACAGGGATGAGCCCCATGAGGACATGGACAGCAAGTGTAAAAGTAAGATGTTCCTAAGATTTCTCTCATTGTGCAGATTATCAAACGTTTGAAGGTTATGAAACAGTTTAGCTAAATTCAGTTTCGTCCATTTAAATTTCAGCCAGGTCTCAAGTCTTGAAGGAAAGACAGAGTATAACTTGATGATCTTTCTTGTAGAGGAGTCTGACGGGATGGCAAAGCTGACGAGTGTGGTCCTGGGCGGTCTGACTGTTTTCCTTGTAATGGTCATCATTGGTCTGGTTGTTAAAAACAGGAAACTTCAGACAGGTGCCTTTATTTAAAGCTACTGTTTCTATCAAATTTTATTTCACCTTTCTAAAGATGTGTGAATATGCTGGAAGAAAACTGATTCTCATGTTTGTCCCCTGAATCGGCGTATTGTCTCCGTCATTCAGCTGCCGGTGACGAACAGACTCCACAACAGCGTGAGGTGAAGCAAGTTTTATATTTAGCTTTTATTTGTTTTGGTCATCATCTAGTTTTTCTCTAAATTTCCCTTGGTAAGATAAGTGACTGTAAATATTCTCTGCAACAGAATCTGGGCTCTGATGACCTGAACTACGCAGCAGTGACTTTCTGTCCAAAAGGAAGAAGAGGAGAAGTGGAGGCGAATGTTGTGTATTCTGCGACTAGATAGGCTCAGGAGGCAACAAGGAAGGCTGCTCGGAATGTAACTGATGCTTTAGCATGTTAATCTGCGGTTGTGCTTTCGTGTGGGTGGTGGAGAGGAGGACTTACCATCACTTTGTCAAAAAAGGACCAAAATAAATGAACAGTCTTCTTGCTCGTGCCGAGTTTTAATTATTAAAGATGTGAGTACATCAATACAGACGTGTTGTGGGTTTTTTTTAAACGCTGACTCAATGGAGTGTTTTTCTATACTGGTATGGGGAAGAACAATACATAGATACAGCAGCCGATCCAGTTTTACACTGTGTGTTTTGTTTTAAATGAACATGTACAGTATGTGGGCTAAGAGAAGTGTACAGTCTGTATCAGCCTCAAGAGAAGTCTCGACAACAGGAAGCCTGGCCATCAGCCAGGTTTTGTTTTCTCCATTGTGTCTCTTTCACAATGCAGCCACAAACAAAACGCACCAAATAAAAATACCCCTGTTAATATGATCTGCGTTTTTTTTTCTCACATTTGATGGGCCGTGCTGCTGACAGACTCGTGTAGCGCTGGATGACGCCTCGCTGTAGCACAGATCCTAACGAAGCTGTCCGTTGAGCCGGGAAATTATTACCTCATTATGACGCTTATTTTAGAAAACGGACAGTTGCGACTTCTAGCATTCAGACGGGGTGAGGGAGGGCTGCAAACGTGACTGCACTGTTCTCACAGAGAGAGCGAGGTAAAAGAAAAAAAAAAGATGAAAAGAGTTCACACCGATGACCACCTCTAAAACCTCCGATCAGTGCATGACAAGGTGTGGTATCGCTGACGCTGTGCAGCATCGTTGTATCATATGAATCTACAATCCAATAAGAGAAGTGCAAATTCAGCGTACGTGGCTGTAAAACACCAAAATGTTGTCACGGAGACCCTTCAGTCCCAGACTCATCCACTGTTCCAGCCAGGACCGCATAAATATATATACTACCTGCTTATACTATGTTACTGCAATACCTCTTTACATTTCAGTTCACCCATATTGCCATTAGGCTACTGTACTGTATTTTATATTTTCTATTAAAGTTCACGGACCAGATTTATTGTGTCTATCTTTCAGCTCATATTGAAGAACAGAATCCACAAAGGAGTGAGGTGAATCCAATTTTGACACTGGAAATGAAGCTTAAGGTTAAATTGAAGTCAAACGTTACTCTTTTATGTTGTATGCTGTACTAGCAGCTGGAACCACTTCGGCTAACTTAGCAGATTATATCTCTTCTCCCCAACTCCGCTGTGTAGGATGGGACTTTAAATACTTTAATGTAGAGAATCTGGACTCTGATGGCCTGAAGGGCGCAGCCCTGAGTTTGTATTTAACGACCGTTAGAAGCAGGAGGCCTGCATCAGAGAGAGAAGTGGAAGCTCATGTTAGTTATGCCGCCAGCAGGAGGAAAGTGGAACTGCAACTCTGAGTGTGACTGGAGATGTATCATATGAAACTGCTGCCACCCAGCATGGGGTTTTTGTTTTGTTTTTATTCCGACACTCATGGTCAGTTTGCATTTTCTTTCTTGTGTTTTTCCTGTCTCTCTCTCTCTCTCAGCCAAAGTCTCTGGCAGACCATTTGACTTGTCCTGCAAGTCAAGTTTGACAGTCAGGGGGTGGGCAAGATACGCATCACTTCACAGGAAGAGGCAGCACAGTGTGGTCTGAGCACAACTGACATGAAAGTCACGAGGCCTTTCAAGTCCAAGCTTTTAGAAGACAATAAACAACAGTGGAACACACCTGCAGTGGTGACAAACACTGCCCGTGCGAGTGAAAAATAAAGCCTCCACCACGGCGAGACCTCAGCCCGGACCACAAATACTAAATGGCTTGCCGTGTACAAAAACCAGGAGTGATGCAACTTTGAAAACGACGTCGGTCGATCGACTTGACACAAACCTATTTCACTACTTTACCTTCACGCGCTACATCAACAACTGCCTTCAAACTAACAAGGGACTTCTTCTCGTTTTGTCTCGAACCGTGGTCTCTGGTGCTGTTGCAGCCTTTTTCTGTAATGTCAAACAATTTGATCAAATAGACAACAGCAGGTTAAAACGAGACAGTTCTACATCCCGGTATGACTCAACATGTCATAACAATGGTTGACCTCTGTGGAGTCACATGGTAATAAATAATAGTCCAAGGAACAACTTAGATGGCACAAAGTTAAGAGCGTTTTCTAGTCAATGTGACAGAGAGTAACTGCATATTTCCATAGCCTCTGTTTCCAAAAATCCAAATCATCATCATCCTCTGCATATATATTTTGAATCCTGAGTTACTGGAAGCCATTTATTTAAACCTAGTGTGGACAGAACTCCGCTGTATTGTTGACACTACAAGGCTTTTTTTTTTCCTCACGGGCTTTTGTCGTGTCATCATTTGGGTGTGCACAAACATCAACATCTTATCACAGATTAGGTAGGGATTACAAGATCATTTCAGTTGGAGAGAGGTGGCAGATGCCAGAATGACTGTGCCACGGCCGTGTAGCCTGCATTAGCCTGCAATTGATAGCATTACTTTTAGTCTAGGACGAGAGAAATGCAAATGCTGAGGTGGGTCCTGCTTTCACAAAAACAAAAACCTATTTGGTTTGATGGAGGAGGAGCCAGGACACTGATGACTGTCAAATGTCCATGTAAGGAGAGTCTGCAAGCAGGGAGGAGTGAGTGGCGTACACATCACTTGTTTGGCGGGAGGAGAAAGCGCCGATTGGTCTGAGCACAACTAAGGTGAAGATCAAGAGGCCTTCTAGATCAAAACTCTGTGAGAATAAAGTCAATAAAGCCCCCCCCACACACACACACACACCCACACACACACTTTGTATCAGCCAAACCGAAAGCCACAGGATGACTTGCATTCAGCTCTCTGCAATGAAACCACATGCCATAAAAGCTGTACTACTTTCACACAAAAGATTTCACACATGGTTTACTACTTTCTCTTCAAATGTGAGGATATCTTTTTGTTTGTGAGGAACTGCAATTAGTTAGAATCCCGTGAGCGGTGAATCCATCTCTTCTCAAACCCGTCGCCTTCCTTACAGGCCACGCTGACCTATGTGCTCACACTCATTTCAGCCTTTTACCTTTGTACATCAGCACCCTGCTTGCAGAAAGCATGCCTCGCGCAGCTTCGTACATGTACAGACCGATAGATAGCTACAAATGTGCAATATAGCTCTACAGATAAAGACAGCAGCGTGTAACTGGCTTGTAGTGATGTGCAGTCTAATAACCACATGTGATCAGATGAGAAGTACTGTGCTTTGTGAAGCAGTTATCGTGCTTCACATGGCGGCTCAGGCAGGTGGCATCCATGTGCTTTCTGTAGCACTTGTCTCCCTGGTGATCCAGCAAGAAACTGGGATTCATTTTGAGTAATTAATTGTAAAGAGTTTAAATAGACCCCATTAAATCCCTCAAATGACTATGTAAGAGCCTCCCATTAGTGTGTGGACAACATACCCAAGCTTCTTCTTTTCCATTTGGTGATTCCCAAAACAGCTGATTCTGTCTCAACAGAAACAGGGAGAAGTTTTTCTAAAATGTGATCAAATTGAAAAAGGAAAAACGGGCAAAATTGGTAATAAAGGCATGTCTCCATGAGCCTGTTTCGAATATAGGCCTGGTTCTATCTGCAGTAGAGTTCCTTACCCCTTCCTGTATTTTTGATATATGTGCTTTTTTAGCTTACCAGAAGTTAATAAGAAGATCAGTTTCAATTTAAACTGCTTTCAGTGTAGAGTTTGGTCCACAACATAATGAGTGGCGTTGGCACTGGAAAATAAAAAAACTTGGTTCTCAGTTGTCTATGCTCAGTCTTGGGCCCAAATTCCTACCGAAGATACTGACTGTACACCTCGACTTGCACTGGATCATGTGAATGCAACTCTTGCCTTTCCACCGCTGTCCTCCTACACTTGCACTACGCCAAAAAGGCAGGAAAAGTAGACCTCAGGATCAGCCAAACTGTCACATGGCTGCTTGTTAGGGGCATTGTTATCTGTTGCATTATCAGCTGAGGAATAAATCTATGATTGCAGGCCAGCAACTACCCCCATGTTCTTCCTCAACACCAGCTGCCAGAATTATTCTTATTCACATTATTATTATTTTTATTATTATATATATTTTCTAACCAAGTGGTTTTTGAGCCTAAACCTAACCAGGCTTTAACCACAGCATTTGAAACGTAGAAATGACACACTAGAAACATACAGATTGCGCGTAGCCGTGGGTTCCAGAAAGATATAATTGATACATTTTATTCTGGCGATTGGGTTGGTAGGAAAGATCTAAATACTTTCAGGCATTAACATGCTAACTTTTATCTCAAATTGAGTACCTTGCTGTTATTCAGTCAAAGACTCTACAGCATTTCATTTTCTGACACTTCTCAGCTATCTGATGAGGTCAAGTAATGTGAACGTTCGTCTTCGATAAATCTTTGTTCATTGTATTGTATGTACTTTGGTGTAACGATTATTATGAACTACTTTTTCTTAAAAATATGAGACTAAACTTTTGGGTCAACACTCATTTTCCTGAAAGCTTTAATGTAGTCAGTTTGAGCTACAGGATAAGCTTCAAAAAACACCCCGCCTCTTTGCATTGAGAGCTCCCTTCCTGGGGCAGACTTCAATTGCGGACAATGCAGAGCTTCAGTCACACGTACACATGATGAACTTTACCTTGACAACAACTCTCATTCTCTGCAGCCTCAGTAAGTACTGGCATTCTATTACTCTTAGCTTCAAACTTATTTACTTATTACTCACTTGCTAACATTTATTAAAAGATATTGTTTACCGCCGTGTTTACTTTATAACAAGTAGGTCTCTTGTGGTCTGCTGTTTGTTCCAGGCTGGATCTCTGTCTCAGGTTCTGAGTCTCAGACTGTGGAGGTCCAGTCTGGTGAAGAAGTCACACTGCTGTGCGCCAACATTTCCAAATATGACTCTATAACTTTCTGGTTCAGACTCGTCCAGAGAACCAACGTCAGCTGTATCTCTGTTATGATCACCTCTAAGAGCAATGCTTCATTCTGTGATGGATATCACCATGGAAGATTTGAAATGAGATCTAACATCTCTACTCTCTTTCTCAAAATCAAACAAGTGGACCTGTCTGACTCTGGACTGTATTTCTGTGGATTTTACGCAAACGCACGTCCATTTTTCAGTGTAATACATTTAAACATTAAAGGTAAGAGTATTGTAAAGTCTTCTGACTGTTGATTCCCATTATTCAGTTATGTCTTCTTCTGCTTATGTTGCAAAAAGGATTTTGATTACTGTCTTAAAAATACATCTTGTATGCAACAAAGTGGCTTTTATCATTTTTAGAATTCTGCGAATTTAAAATCAAGACTAAATGTGTCTTCATTTCATTAAAAGACAGGGATGAGCCCCATGAAGATGTGGACAGCAAGTGTAAAAGTAAGACGTTCCTAAGATTTCTTTCACTGTGCAGATTATCAGATGTTTGAAGGTTAAACAGATTAGCTAAATTCAGTTTCATCCATTTAAATTTCAGCCAGGTCTCAAGTCTTGAAGGAAAGACAGAGTATAACTTGATGATCTTTCTTGTAGAGGAGTCTGACGGGATGGCAAAGCTGACGAGTGTGGTCCTGGGCGGTCTGACTGTTTTCCTTGTAATGGTCATCATTGGTCTGGTTGTTATCAGCAGGAAACTTCAGACAGGTGCTTTTACTACCTACTTTCTAACATATTTGATTTTGTTGCCAGTGGAAATTCTCTTCAAGTTTTGTCATTCCGCTGGAAAAATGCCAAACAAGACAATGAACTGACCAGATATTTTGTTTCTGTCACTTAGCTGATAAAGAAGAACAGAATCCAGAGCAAAGTGAGGTGAATCCACTTTTAACTTTTACTTATTGTTTGATGGAGCCTGACCTAAAAACACCCGGAATATCGTATCAGCTGATATCATCTTCTCCCTGAAATATTGGTGTATTTGCATATATTCATATATATATATATATATATATATATATGTATATATCGGTATAAGGGCCGACAAGTAACAAGCAATTGCAGTCAAGAAAAGCCAAGATTATGTTTGAGGTACCTTGGAAACCGTGTCTCATTTGTCCATTAGAGAGCGCGAACAAGTTTGTTTTTCAACTGTGAAATGTGGTGCTCAGTAAGTATCTTGGTCACAATCCTTTACAGAACAAATGTAAGCCAGTCTTATCAGAAATGTTTGTTGATCAGTTGTATTTATACATAAATATTGGTCAAATATTATGATAGATACTGGTAAATCCAGTATCTGTCAAGCTATATTGTGGGAATTAAAATCATGTCAAGTCACCACATTAAGACGGTAAATACTCTTTTCACAGAATGTGGGCTCTGATGACCTGAACTACGCAGCAGTGGCATTTCGACCGAAAGCAAAAAGAAGAGAGCGGGAGCCAAATGTTATTTATGCTGCCACCAGGTAGACTCAAGAGGCAACTGGAACCGATGCTGTATTATTTTATTAATATGCGTTGGGCTATTGCATGGCTTGTTGCTGAGAGCAATAACCACTCCTGCCAAAACATTTCATTTTGCAATAAAGATCCAAGGTTTGTTCATTTGCAAGAGTCTTTATACTGCAGAGATTTCAGCGAATCCTCTCAGTCTATTTAGCACTTGTGTTTCATGCAGGACGCGCCGGTAAGGGCATTGATCGGTGTCCAGATTGTCTTACAGGGTGAGTTAGATGGAGGTCTGCAGCTGTGGAGTGAGCGATTGAGGTACAGTGGTTTGACAGGAAGAGCCTCCACAGTGCAGTCTGAGCACAACTGAGGTGATAATCATGAGGCCTGTTAGATCAAAGGTTTTTAAAAAATAAAATGTGAAAGGAAACAGTAAATGGAAATATATAAAGCCTCTGGAGCTGCATTGAAGCTTTGGATAACCACACAGGTATGAAAAGGCAGTCCATACAAGCCAAAAAAATAAAAAAATCCCAAGGTGCAAGGCAGGCAAACAGGTCAAAAACAGATACCAGGATAAACACAATGGATCGGGCAGAAATGTCAAAAGTGGAACAAGCACAGACGACTGCAAGTCAAGTGCACAAGGCGATAAAGAAAAGGGAAACGAGCTGATGGGGGTGGTGATAATACGCTGAAGGACTGATGAAATAATGAGAGGCAGGTGTGTCAGCAAGTGGGGATGATTTGGGAACGTGAACAGCAGAGCAGGTGGATGTTGGGTGACCATGGTTGGTGGGAAAGTCGGAGCACATGTGGAGAATGGAAAGTTCCTCAGATGTGCCTGGGCCTGGGGCAATTGAGAAGTGGCTGGAGGCCGGGACAAAGCAAAATAACAAATGAGGCAGCCATTGTGACAACATATTAAAAAAAAAAAACTGATTACAAAAGGTATTTATGAAGCAAATATGTTTACAGTATATGACACCCACTTACCCAGCGGGCTTATCAGTGAGCATGTAATGAAAGCAGGAAGCAAGGAACGTTCTGGGCGGTACAAAGCACGCAAGAGCCCCATGTGTGTGACCTTTTTAAACTTGATGGCATAAACACTCAGTGCTGTCTGTATCATGAGGGAGGTCTCAAAGGAAGCTTGGGAGGAGATTTTCAGAAGCCACTTTGTTGCCGTGACACTTCATTACATGCTCACAGGGGCAATTGGTTCAGACAGGCAACTTGTACACCACCATAGTGGGAAATTTCCACATTCTGCATTCCTCAGTTTCGGCTTCTCCCTGCTTGAGACCAGGAGATTAGAATGTTCTTCAATCTGTTAAGTAAGCCATGCAGAACATAGTGATGATGATGATGATGATGATGTTGTACCGGTGTGAGCTGGACACCCAGCAACCTCCTCCTCCGCCAGTACCGCCACCGTTAGAAACCTCTTTCTTTCTTCTCCTTCTGCTCCTTTTTTCTCTTCTTCATCGCCTCCTTATCTTTTTTACTTTTCTTTTCCTCCACCTTCGTCTGTCCAGTCTTCACCAACTTAAAGAGAGACCAGAAGTCTCCCCTCGTCTTCTTCTTGTTCAGACAGAGCTCCTCCACTTCTTTTTTTTTTTCTTCCTCCAGCCATATCTCATTGGTTTCCCAGCACTGTTCTTTATTGTCCACTTCCTGAGTTTCTACCTCCACCTGTATCTCACTGGATTCCCAGCGCTGGTCTCTCTCGGCCAGCTCCTTCAGAGTGTTATATTTTTCCTCCCAGGCTTTCTCGGCCTGGAGGAATTCCTCTTCTCTGCTCCGCAGCTGCTCTGAGAGTTTTAGTTTCTCAGCATTCAGTCTTCCTGCCGGCATGTCTTGCTCCACTGGTTGCTCCATGTGCTGGTTGATATTCAGCTGGTTCACCCGGAATCGGAGACCAGGTAGGAGACCTGGGCCTCATAGTTGCAGATGGTCTCTTTGAGCTCCTCCCTGTTCTCTAACAGCTTCTCCAACCTGTTGATTTCCAGCTGATCTCTGTGGGCCTTGTGGCAGAACTCCTCCTGTGCAGCCAGTAATTCATCATTTTGCTCCACCAGACTCTGTACCTGTGCTTTCAGGTGAGCGATGTCCTGGTGAGCGTGACAAAGATCATGTCTCATACGATGGAAGTCCCAGTGAGGAGGAGCGTCAGCAGCTCTCCCCCTGTTTCACTGGTTCTTTCTTTTATCCATTTTACTGTAGTAGACTAATGATCTGTAGAAGACTGACTCTGGAGTAGATTGACTTTGGAAAACAAGACTTGTAGTTGACTCGAGTTGTTCTCTTAGTCTGTGTGGTTTCTGATGTGAACTCACTGGTTTCCAGTTGGCAGCAGAATTCTAGCGGGGCAGGCGCCCGCACACTGCATCAAATGAGTCTGCATGGCTGTCGTCCCAGAATGAAGCCTCTTCTAAAGATGATGCACAAGAAAGCCTGCAAACAGTTGCGAGTCTAAATACTTCAATTCAGAGAATCTGGACTCTGATGACCTGAGTTTGTATTCCACAACAGTTAGACGCAGGAGGCCTCCATCAGAGAGAGAAGTGGAGGCTCAGGTTATTTATGCTGCCAGCAGGAAGAAAGTGGAACTGCAACCCTGAGTGTAACTGGAGATGTATCTTATGAAACTGCTGCAGAAGGACATGTTTGTTTTTTTCCCTATATAGTCCCTATATGCATTGTCAGTTTGCATTTTCTTTCTGTCTCTCTCTCAGCCAAAGTCTCAGTCTTTTTTATTTTGTCTCCCTCCGATCGTTATCTAAGAGGAACACGGACATATCCGATGCTTTATGAGGAGGAGCCACAAAGGCCACTGATGGCAGACCGTTTGACTTCGTCCTGTGAGTAAAGTTTGACAGTCGGGGGGGGAGGAGTGAGTGAGATAGGTATCGCTTCAGAGGAGGAGGCAGCACCGTGTGGTCTGAGCACAACTGACATGAAAGTCACGAGGCCTTTCAAGTCAAAGCTACTGCTTGCTTGTCACTAAATAATATCAGCCTTTATATTTGTACAGACTGGACTGCTGTTTTCAAAGACCAAGAGTCCTTTCCCTTCACATGTGTCATCAACATCGGTCTTCAAACTTCAAGAAGCCCCTTCTCCAGAATACACATCCACGTAACCATGCTCAGTCATAGTTTCAGGTCACACTCATCTATCTATAGGTTTCTAATGCTGGTCAGTGAATTCTTTTCACTGTAGCACAAGCATGACAGCTGAAAAAAGTGACTGGTATCCTGAACATACCATCCCCAAGTGATTCTCTTTCCTAGTAGTCTTAAAGTTTAATAATATGATCAAAAAGACAAACATCAGGTGAAACGAGAAAGTTTAGACCAAAAAAAAACTTTTTTTCTATCTCGTGTCCACAAGACACTAGGGCCCATTTTGACTTTCACAGGGGCCAACATGAGAGTTTTTGGCCTCAGATCTAAAGATTTGGAAAAGGCAAATTGTGGCAAAGGTTGTGCAGCCTGCATTAGACTTTACCTTAAAGGATCGCTACAACTGATACCGTTAACTTTTACTCTAAGACGGGAGAAATACGAATGGAGGAGGAGCCAGCAAAGGCCACTGATGACTGTCACGTGTCCTTTTAAAAAGGGAGAGTCCGCAAGGAGGGAGGAGTGAGTGGCGTACACATCACTTGTTGGAGGAGAAAGAGAGTGGTGTGAGCACAGCTGAGCTGAAGATCGAGGCCTGTTTACAGACCACACTAACCAACCTGCTCACACTCATTTCAGCCTTTTACCTTTATACATCAGCACCCTGCTTGCAGAAAGCATGCCTCGTGCAGCCAGATGACAGTGTCTTCCTCTACTACTTGTGATCAGATCTGAAATACTGTGTTTTGTATGTTACACATGTGAAACAGCTATCGTGCTTCACCTGGCTCAGGTTGCAAACTACGGGGGCTTGGCTCCCCTTTATAAGACACGAGCTTCCGGGAAAACATGATTTGTGAAATTTGGAGGGGGTCTCTTAAATATTGACAATATGCTGCTTTTGCCATGCATTTCTATTTTTGTGTGGCTTCATAAATCATGCGTGACATTATTTTCGATGTATGGTTCATGCATGAGGGCGATTCACCACTAATAAAGATGATGCCACGCATGCTATTTTTGTCATCACCATCGAAGCATGGTGGCGCAATATCATAAACTTCATTAATTTCAACTCAAAGCTCAGGGGGGAAAAGAGGCCTCTGGTCTCTTCTGTTTTAAGGTAAGGGCTATTCCCAATTAACTGTATTATTCACTGTAGCCTATTGTATGTGATGGGCTTTGATGAGGACTGGAATCTTGTAGGCAGCACGTGTTGGTATTTACAATGCTCATGCATGTGAGTGTTGTTATAGGCTGGTTTGCTGATAGGTAACCCTCACATTTGATGTCTTAATTGTACTGAGAAATGATTGTGCTCATCGGTGTGTGATGGGTAACTTTACCCGTTGTTTAAAGTGCATCACTGTGGCCTGCCATACTTGGCTGTATTGTATCATACTTGTTTGATTTTGATACCCGTGTGGAGGTTTGATGTGGTGATTGTTGTATCAGATGACACAAAGAAAGTAGGCCTGGTTCATGTGAATGCAACTCTTATCTGTTCATGTCTATATTTCTATGTTTACACCATCTGCGCTGTGATGAGTACTAAACTACCAAAAGGGGAGGCAAAGTAGACCTCAGGGTCAGCCAAACTGTCATATCGCGGCTTGTGCTGCCACAATATTTGAACACTATGTGTGAGTGGTAGGGTAAGTTATTGTGTGGTCAGTGGTTGACAAGATAAACAAAGAAAAACCCTCCTTCCTCCTTTAACCTCCTTCCTGGAGCTCAGTGATTTTAAGCTCCATTGCAGGATGACGCTCGTACGGCACAATGATGAGCTTCACTATGATATCAGCTTTACTTCTCTGCAGCCTTAGTACGTACTGGCATTGACTTACTTGCAAAATGCACTACATGGCGAACTTGTGTTTAGTTTAATAACCACAAGCCAAACCGAATTTAGTTGCTGCTGCGAATGTTTAGGGGGCGTTGTTATCTGTTGGCTGCCTTATCAGCTGAGAGCTAAATCCCTCCGCTGTTTGTTCCAGGCTGGATCTCCGTCTCAGTTTCTGAGTCTCAGACTGTGGAGGTCCAGTCTGGTGAAGAAGCCACACTGCTGTGCTCCAACTTTTACAGTCCTCCCACTCGGGTACTCTGGTTCCCACTGATCAACAGAAACCAGCCTCGCTGTATTTCCCCCCATGTACAATTCTATTGAGTCTGCGTTATTCAGCAATGGCGATGGAAATGTGAAATGACATCAAAAATCTTTTTTCAAAATCAAGCATGTACATTTGTCTGACTCTGGGTTGTATGTTTGTGGATTTTACATAACCAGATACCCAGTGATTGTCAGAGCCACATATTTAAAAGTTCATGGGAAGAATGTTGTACGGTCATTTATGTTGCGTATCGGCAAGCAGAGAATAGGGAGAGGACCCAAGCGCAGACTGAGGAGACAGATGACTTGAATGAGATTATTGTCTTGCTAGTTGGAAGACAAGCGGCAAACCGGAAACAGGCAGGTAGACTGACAACCAGCAACAATGACTGGTAAGACCGAACCAACACAGTAACTGGGTTTACCCAAGTGACAAACAAACAACGGAAGTGAACCGGTATATGTGGGGAGAGGCTGATGAGGGAACGAGGTGCAGGTGAGGAGGGGACCAACACAATGCAGGCTGACGAAGGAGAGTGGATACAGGTGTGTGGGTAGTGGACCAGACAGGAGTTATCACAGGGCATGGAAAACTAAAAGGCAGGAAAAACAAACACATGAGGAGGAGAAACTCTAGAAAACAAGGAAAATACCTAACTTAACCCAAATCCATAACAACTTAGCTGCTGACACAACATTATTTTTTCAACATGTTATTTCAAGTATGGTGGAATATCGTCAAAATATGATGAACAATTTCTTTCATCATCATCTGTAAAGGCAGTGGTGAACCTCATGACAACATGGAAGGCATGCTAAACTGTGGAATGAGGACATTTATCCAATGTCACTATCCAGGTGTCAATATCACGGTTGAATCAAAGACTTCCTGTTTAGCAATCAAAACTGCTAAAGGCTCAAGGCTGAGTCCTTACCGCAGTGGCCCAGCTTTGATTCCAACCCGCGGCCCTTTGCTGCATGTCGTCCTCTCTCTCTGCCGCTTTTTCCTGTCTCGCTCTGCAGCTGTCACTACCAAATAAAGGCTAAAATGCATCTTAAAAAAATGGATTAACGGCAGCTTTTATAAATATAAGTACCAGATCAGACTGTCACTTAACTGCTAAAGAACAACCACAATGATAATACATGAATCCTTTTAAGATTTACTTTTCTATGTTCTAGTGTACATGCTAGTTTATCATGAGTTGAAGTGATTTATTCAATCATTGTATTATTTATGTTAAGCTCATATGCAATACAATTAGCTCACTCTTATTTGCAGAATCTGGACTCTGGAAGATGCAGCATTGATTTCCCGTCCAAAAACAAGAACAAAATAATTCTGAAATTAAGAAGACTCAGAGGGCAACTTAAATTGTAGCTCTGATCCAGGAGCGTCACGCCACATACTGTATCACATTTCTGGATGGCCATCTCACAAAACCCAGACAGTTCAGTCATTCGCTCCAAAAAATGTCTTCCAGCAGGACTGTTAGAAACACAAGCTCACTGGGTTAGGGTTAGGGAGATGCTTTTAGCGAGTGGGGGAAAAATGAGCAGATAATCTGCTATATGTAGGAGCATGATCCCTGCACACAAGACAAATGGGACGACCGTTTTAATCAGTTTAATCACGGCGCACAGCTGCTACAGTTGCTGAGTGGGGGGGGGGGGCAGCACTACCCTTGATTGTACATGGTTTGTACAGAATTTAATGTCAGGGATCTCTCTTGGTCAGCGTAGATTTTGTTTTTTCTTAGTTTACACCCAGCTGATTTGGGATTTCCCTGCCAGTCCTGGATCAGAGCGACTTCAAATGTAACTCATGGTAAAACAGGTGTTCTGTGAGTGTTAAAACCTCCCTTTTCAATAAAAGCATAATTGTAATACCTTGTAATAATGTCCAAAATGTACAACTTTTTGTTAAAGTGAGATTAGTTTTATTGCTTGTTTATTTGTCCCTTCCCTTGGCAAACTCTTCCTATTACCTTGCCCTTTGGACACAGATGACCGTTTAGATTGACCTAGAGGAGTGAGTGAGGTACACGTCACTTGTTTGACAGGAAGACAGCAGTGGTGTCACAACTGCGGTGAATATTATGACACTTCTGAAGTCAGAAATGTGTAAGTCCAAAAAGAAAACAAACTCTGGCCTGGCCTTGGTCATAGAAATAAAATACAATCTTCGGCTCTATTTGTAGAGATGTTAAGGTTGGGGGGTGGGTGGGGGGGGTCAAAATTAACCAGCAGGCAAAAAACAGCAACCACAGGAAGCCATAACCACACACACACACCAAACACCTTGCAGGTTTTAAAGATCAAGAATGACATCATTTAAAAAAGTTGTGCAACTTCCTTGTTAAATCACAGCCACAACGTCTGACAGCTAGTACAGGGACACAGGAGGACTATTTAATCCCAAATCATTTTCCTAATCCTGACCAAATGGTTTTTGTCCCTAAACCTAATCAGACTTCAACCACATCCTTCGAAATGCACAGATTCACATATCTGTGGTTTCCAGAAACGTACAATTGATTTATTTTATTCTGGCAATTGGGTTGGTAGGAAATGTCTAAAAACAGGTGAACTTTTATCTCAAATTGAGTACCTTGCTGTTATTCAGTCAAAGACTATTAGTCTAACATCATATGAATATAATGACAAGAATAAAGATTTTCATGTTTGTCACCTGAATCGGCGTATTGTCTCTGTCATTCAGCTGCCAGTGAAGAGCAGAATCCACAACAGCGTGAGGAGAAGCAAGTGTTTATAATTTAGAATTACAGCTAGTTTTTCTCTAAATTTCCCTTGGTAAGATAAGTGACTGTAAATATTCTCTGTAACAGAATCTGGGCTCTGATGACCTGAACTACGCAGCAGTGACTTTCTGTCCAAAAGGAAGAAGAGGAGAAGTGGAGGCGAATGTTGTGTATCCTGCGACTAGATAGGCTCAGGAGGCAACAAGGAAGGCTGCTCGGAATGTAACTGATGCTTTAGCATGTTAATCTGCGGTTGTGCTTTCGTGTGGGTGGTGGAGAGGAGGACTGATCCTAGTGATGCTTTTAGGACCAATTTATCTGGGAAGTATTTCTAGCATTCACATGGGGTGAAGAAGCAATGCAATTTTATTTATATAGCCCTTTTATCACAAAATGCATGCAGATGGAGCGTGAGAGAGGTGCATCATGGGATGTCTCCTGGCAGTCTAGGCCTATAAGCAGCATATTAGCTATGCTGCTTATAGGCCTAGACTGCGTATAAGCTTTATCATAGGGTGAAGTCCTAACTCTACTCTTAAATGTGGAGATGGCGTCTGCCTCCTGAACCCAAACTGGGATGTGATTCCACAGGAGAGGAGCTCGATAGCTAAAGGCTCTGGCTCCCGTTCTACTGTTGGAGACTCTAGGAACCACAAGACGCATGGACTAGTTTTTCCTGCATCATTTTGGGACCGGATGTGCCAGATTTTTTGCATTGTTACATAGATGAATAAAAGGCAGTCCTTGAAGTTTGCTTCCATGTGGGAGTTGAAGGATACATCCTGATCAAAAGATAACTATGAGGTTCCTTAAGGTGGTGCAGAATCCACAACAGAGTGAGGTGAATCCAGTTTCAAAATGGAATCAAGATTAAGGTTAATGTCAAATGTATTTGTATCGCAGAACAGCAGCACAATAGAAAATGACATCAAATTGTCAAGCTCAAATTGACTGTCAACTTTAGCAGCGACTTAAACATTTCCTGCGTCTGGGCAGCTCTCGCGTGAAGAGGTAAGCTGTTCAGAGATGAGAGGCGGCCACTGCAAAGGCTCGGTCGCCTCCAGTTTTGTGCCTGGATCTCAGAACATTCAAAATCATGCGGTTGGTCGACCTCAGGGCTCTAACAGGAGTATGGTGACGCAACAGTTCTGCCTGATATGGTGACGCCAGTCCATTTAAAACCTTGAAGGCAAGCAAGAAAATTCAATCCCGAAGCGGACAGGAAGCCAGTGGAGGGAGGCCCACACCGGTGTTACGTGATCGTGCGCGCTTACCAGTTAAAACGACGAGGAGCTGCATTTTGCACAACCTGCAGACGACAAGGAGTTGACCGATCTGAACCCACGAGTAAAGAGTTACAGTAGCCCGGCCAAGAAGTATTAAAAGCATGGATGACTCTCGACGTCGTTGGGAGAGAGACAGGACTTTACCGTGGGAAAAAGGTCTTAAGTGAAAGAAGCTGGTTCAAGTTTCAAGTACCTTTCAAAAATAACTCCAAGATTCTCATCAAAAGATCGACCGTAAGATGCTGGAGGGCCAAGAGCACCATTAGGGTGATGCAGTAGGTCAGGTTTAAGAGTGAGAAAGTTTAAATCCATCCAAGTCATTTAAACAGCCCAACAAAGGCCGCACTGAATCTTCACTTTTAGTTTCCACTGGCAAAGAGATTTGTCACCTCTGCTCCCTG
>CM022475.1:4761196-4777815 GCA_011952105.1 Coreoperca whiteheadi | reverse complement strand
CAGAACTTCCTGTTTACCAAAAAGCATTAACAGCAATACTTTTGAAAAATGAACTGAGCGGATACTGTTTCTGTCATTTAGCCCACAAAGAGGGACAGAATCCACAACGCAGTGAGGTAATCGCATGTTAACCTAAGATTGATCAAAATACATTTTTATATGTTGTCTGGTTCAAGTCATTTATCATTTTTTCTTACACAATCAGCCATGTGAGACGAGTGACTGGGAATAGTTTGATTTTCAGAACCTGGCCTCTGATGCCCTGAACTATGCAGCGCTGAGTTTCCACCCAAAAGCCAAAAGCAGCAGAAGGCCTGCATCGGAGAACCAGCTGGATCCAAGTGTTGTGTATGCTGCCACCAGATAGACTCAGGCAACATCTGGAACAGCAGCTCAGAGTGGCACCGATGCTTTATCATATTGACCTGCTACTAAAGGAACACCTACCGTCACTGTCAAAAGATTCTCATTTTGAAATAAAGATTCTCATGCAAATTTCTGCTTCAATTTGAATTCTACTCTCCAGCCAAAGTCTCTTTCTTACGTGTTTCGTTTGGTTTCGATCTTAAGCTGAGAGCCAAAGACTCTGATCGGTGCTTGATGGAGGAGGGGCCAGTCAGGACACTGACGACTGTGTCTTATAGTGAGAGTTAGAGGGAGGCCTGCAGCAGCGGAGGAGTGAGAGAGGTACACATAACGTGCTCGACCCGCAGAGACGGCGCGGTCTGAGCACGAGGTGAGAACGACGGGGCCCGTTAACGCCACGCTCTGTGAGAATAAAGTCTGACAGGAAGCAGTGGATGCTGGCTGACTTGTTCCTGTCCGGAACACAAAATGATCAGCATCTCTACATGTGTAGGTAAAGCCTCTGAAGCGGGCACAGCACGTCAACACAGCAACTGGATATTTTAATTGTGGCGTCAACGTAAGCATGTATGATGCCACAAAAAATGATTTTTAGTTCAGAATTTGCCCGTTTGACCCCCAGCGGCCTGTTGCGGCCCATCGTTCCACTGTGGTGACAAACGGCGCTGCCTGTATCAGTGAGGCATCTGCATCTGTGTCGTTCGTAAGGTCTCAACCAGGAGAAGCTCGGCCTTCAGCTCTCTGCATCGTAACCGCACACACACACACACACACAGGCCTTCATGTTTCTATAGAATACAAAGACTTTATAAAGTCAAGATGTTTTTGCATTAGTAGAAAAGTGCCCGGGGAGCATCTTGTTAGTGCTAAATCCATCTCACAGCGTGTCACTGCTGCCCTCATCACAGGTCACACGTAGCAGGCGCAATACTCGCACACACGCTCACATCACTGCTTTCTCGTGAAAAGATGCTCGATGCAAGGTGACACTTGCGCGGTCTCATCTCGGAGCCTGTTACTCTGCGAAAGGCTGCGCATTTTCTAACACATGACAGATCACAGCAAAACCACAGCAGGTGAAGGTCCCATCCATCTCCACTGTGAGACGCATTCGAACCCAGTGAGCCTTGCACACACTAATCCAAAAACTCTCATCGGCCAGGTAAGATTTAAACTGCTGTTACTGCTTACAACCGTTTACTCAACGCCTACTGAGTGTTCGTTATAGGCCAGCAAACATCATGCCAGTGTGCACTTTTTGAGCTACTGTAGCAGGTCGGCGACCACGTTAACATCACGGCACAAGTTCATTTATCTTATCCTTATTTAGATCATTTGTAGCAGTTCAGAAAATACTAAACAAGTGCAGATTTTCAATGGCATGTTTAGGAAAACTGTGGGAGTTACAGTTATAATATACTCAAAAAGGTTTTCCAATACAATGAATGAGTGAATGAAGTAACTACAGTACAGCACAATGTCATATCATTTTTAAGGTGAAGCTTAATAAAAGGTATGAGCGTTTTCACTTGTTGGATGAGAATGAGATTTTAATTTGAAATGTATCGGCTTTGATATATTTTTAGAGATGTCCGTTTGAGCATGAGATCAGATCTCATGGGGGAACAAATCCCTTTGTGTTGAGTTGTAAACTGCTCATAACGTGACCGCAGACAACACTCTGTATGGCGAGCAGGAGTCTCTCTTAAAATTGCACAAGAGGACTGGTAAAAAAACATAGTTCCTTCTGGTTTGCTGCGACCCGTCCTCAAACCTAAACGACGGGGTCGGTCGCCAGTGTTTCCCGAAACGACATGTACAGCATGATCGTTCCCCACATTTGCCGGCGGAGAGCATGGATGTGTTGTCAGAACTGGATACCGGACCCCAACACGGCTCCTGTTCAGTGCAATGAGAAGTGCTCACCTGGCGCATTGGCCGAAAGAGTTTCTAGCTTTCCGGGTTTTGCTTCCAGGGGTATGCAGCCGACTAAATATGCGCAGTAGTGTTTCTCCCGCTGGCTCCGCCCGCAAGTTCCCGCTCACCCCAAAGACTTCACTCATGCCTGAGGTAGGCAAGTAGCATTAAGAACCTTGCGTAAGGCTCCACCTGGATACTGCCTCGCCCTGAATGGATATATATATATATATGATCAGCAGAGAACCTCAACCATATTATTATGTTTTACACTTTTTACACATATTTTAACAACTTGCATATCTACAGCTCAACATAATACAGACAGTCGGGTTAAACCTCTATGGAGTGATGTGTCAACAACTTGTCCACTGAATGCATAAGCTTTCAGTTAAAATGTCTGCTGGATATGTGTGTAATAACACACTTCTCTATGAGGTATCCTGATATTGGAAAAGAACAGTTGATGGAAGCAAAGATCATCAGAGATTACTCCTCCTTATACTGTACAGACCTGTACAGACTGATGCATCTTTTGTAGACTTCTAAACTTTTGCTGAAACATTACCTAGATTATCAAAGAAGATGATAACTTTGTCCTTTCTCCTTGCAGCTATTAACCAGCAACCATTTTCCTGAAAGCTTTTATATTGTCAGTCTGAGCAGGCGGACACACACATGAATACCCCGCCTCTTTACGTTGAGACCACTCTCACTGGAGCACAGTTCACCTACAAACATAGCAGTGGTGCAGGCATACGGCACGCACAATGATGAACATGACCTTGATAGCAGCTTTACTCTGTACCTTCAGTAAGTAAACCTACCGATTTCTTCTCAATACAATCATTGCTAGCTTTCCTTCAGTGCAGTGCTCTGCCACAGCTGAAATGCACAGACTTTTCATTAATAACATCATTTATGGGCACTGTTTGGCTCCTGTTGAGTTACAAGTTAGTTGACTAGTTGTGTGTTTCAGGTTGGATCTCTGTCTCACTTTCTGAGTTTCACACTGTGGAGGTTCAGCCTGGTGGAGAAGCCACACTGATGTGTTCCAACTTCAGCAGTTTACCCTCTCACATATTCTGGTTCAGAATGGCCAACAGACCCAATGCCAGCTGCATCTCCTCTATGTTAGTCTCTGACGGCAATGCTTCATTCTGTGATGGATTTCAAAATGGAAAATTTAATATGACATCCAACACCACTACCCTCTTTCTCAAGATCAAACAAGTGGATTTATCTGACTCTGGACTGTATTTCTGTGGATTTTACTCAGATGGAAGCTCCGTAATTGTCAGTGCCACATATTTAAAGGTTCAAGGTAAGATTGTTTAAAGTCTTGTCGTCTTTTCATTCTGAAGAAACAGATGTGCTCCCTTGTCAGTCGCTGTCAGGACTGATCTCAACCCCACCAAGAGGTAGAATACCATATGAAAGGTTTAATGTACTTATCTTTATTGTAGAAGCGTTTGCTGGAATAACAAAGCTGACGAGTGTGATCCTGGGTGCTCTGATTATTTTCCTCCTTACAGTCGTCATCGGCCTGGTTGTCAAAATCCGGAACGTTCATACAGGTACTTGTATTTTTTATTTACTTAAGTTGCAAATGAAAAAGGTTGCAAATGCCGAACTTCCTATTTGACAGAAAAGCATTAACAGCAATACTTTTGAAAAATGAACTGAGCGGATACTGTTTCTGTCATTTAGCCCACAAAGAGGGACAGAATCCACAACGCAGTGAGGTAATCACATGTTAACCTAAGATTGATCAAAATACATTTTTATATGTTGTCTGGTTCAAGTCATTTATCATTTTTTCTTACACAATCAGCCATGTGAGACGAGTGACTGGGAATAGTTTGATTTTCAGAACCTGGCCTCTGATGCCCTGAACTATGCAGCGCTGAGTTTCCACCCAAAAGCCAAAAGCAGCAGAAGGCCTGCATCGGAGAACCAGCTGGATCCAAGTGTTGTGTATGCTGCCACCAGATAGACTCAGGCAACATCTGGAACAGCAGCTCAGAGTGGCACCGATGCTTTATCATATTGACCTGCTACTAAAGGAACACCTACCGTCACTGTCAAAAGATTCTCATTTTGTAATAAAAGTTTCTGTTTTCATGCACATCTGTTGTATTTTTTTATTAACCTTGCTTCAATTATAATCCTACCTTCTCGCCAAAGTCTCCTTCTTACTTTCATGTTTGGTTTAACAGAGGAAGAGCCAGTAAGGACGTTGGTGACTGATGGAGGCCTGCAGCCGTGGAGGACCGAGTGAGGTGCACATCCCTTGTTGGACAGGAAGAGACAGCACTGTGTGGTCTGAAACGGAACGGAATACTTTAGCTGTAATATCATATCACGTAGGTGTGTGAGGGCCCGCTACATGGCTGGATTCAAAAAATGAAATGTATTTCAGAAAGGATTCGTAGTTTGCATTTGCAAAAACGAACACATATGGCCCCTATCTGCACACAGTTGCACTGTGGTAACAAGTAGCACATTCTGTGTCAGTGAGATATCTTTATCATGACTGAGGTTGCAACTACAGGAAGCTCGGCCTTCAGCTCTCCGCATCATAACCACACACAACAAAGGCCTTCATGTTCCCACCGAACTAAAAATACTTCATGGAGACATTTGTGATGTCAACTTACAATAGTGTATACAATACAATATACGTTTTATACTGGTAGAGATCAGTGAGCGTGCATGGGGAGGTGAATCGCTCTCTTCCTATACTGTGTCAGCACACCCCTCGTCGCAGGTCACGCTCGGACTCGCACCGCCGGTTTGCCTCCACACCTGCACCAGTATCTTTCAATCTTGCCCAGCCTCCCGCGACAGCGCTCACTCTGCTTCGGGCTGCGCGTTTGTAAGATGTGACAGACCACAGCAAAGCTACAGCAGCAGCAGCAGCAGCAGCAGCTCTCGTCCATCTCTATACTGTCATATGCACGCAGCCTTCGCAGTGCAAGCTGATGAGCAGCAACATCATGGATCTTAATCAGAGATACACATTTAAAATAAAAAAGCCTTGATTGCCACCCAGCTGTATTTTTCCTTGCCTGCCCTGTCCGTAGAACTGTGTTTTGGACCTGAAGAGCCGGAGGTACTGAGTGTCCCTGTCTGAAAGTTGTTAGAACACAAAGACAACTGGAATTCCTGCTTGCTAAGGTAAATCTGGATAGTTCATGGTCTCAAGCCACTGACGGCAAAGTAGACTCTAATTGAATTACCTTTTTGTAGAGTCTGATGGAATAGCAAAGCTGATGAGTGTGATCCTGGGCGGCCTGTTTGTTTTCCAGGTTTTAGGTCATCATTGGTTCGGCTGTCAGAAGCAGAAAACTTGAGTTTCGGCACTTGCTACCGTGTCCACATTGTATTTGCTTCATTGCCGCCCACACCGTCTTGTGAAGTTGTGTCTTTACAGATGGAACGTGTTTGGATAACGATTGTCAGTGAACTGGCCTGACTTATCTTGCCCCCTTCAGCTGCTAGCGAAGGACAAAATCCACGACCGAGCGAAGTCCTTCTCATTTTAACATCACCTCTTCTACGTTGTGCAATTCTGGATCACGCAGAGGCATCCCTTTGTTTTTCTCTCGCTCCCAGATATATGAGATGAGTCACTGTAAGATAACTCCTTTTATTTTCTTTTTTTTTTTAAACCAAAACTAAGCAGCCGTGTATCAGAGATGGTGCTAAATGCTGCACATCCCTCCACCAGAGAGACATCGGGACACAACGGGAACTGAAACTCTGGGTGGAAATGACGCTCAACCTGTATTATTACCTATAAAATGTACTCAAAGTATCAAAAGTAAAAGTATTCCTTGTCAAGTAGAATGTCCCCTGTCTGTGAAATTATTAAACAATATTACTGGAAGATGTAAGAAGCATTTTGATATTATAGTTGCTTGAGAAGGGGGTAATTGCATCTTATTTATTGGGTAGTCTATAACAATATTTCATATGTTAAAAACTTGTCATAGGTTTTCAGTACTATCTGTGTCAGCCCATAAGAGAAGCCTTAACTACAGGCCTTCGACTGCATGCTATTTATTTTTCTAGTGAGTTGCTTTCACAATGGAAGCAATGGCCACAAAACACAACAAATAATAATTCAATTGATAACATCTTACCACTTTCATTGCTGCTGGCAGAAATGATGACATGGACCAGACAAAGCCTCTGTACCTTATTTGAGCACTGCGCGCCTCTAGCAGTATGCTAAATACCTGAATTAAAAGCACAAAGTATCACATGGTTTAGTGTTTGCAGTAAAGAATACAAACATGCCCGTTGTTGCACTATGCAATGTGGCACAGCGCTGTATATATCTGTATGATGAATGAAGTCATTTTGGGGGGTTTAACTGAACATGCCTGGATGTTAAATGTTCTGTCTTCTTGCAGTTTTAACATATTTACAACACGTCCAGGGGACGCAAACGGCAAGAAGGTCCCGGAGAAATGGATGTTAGATTCTGATGCCCGTGATTTGTCATTATACACGCACAATCGCGGCCTTTGGCCAATTTTGCTGAGGGTTAGCTTTTTGCCGAAGGGAACGCGCCGACAAGCTGGAAATCTGGGAAGCTGGACATTTTTAAAAAGATTTTTAAAAAAAGAAGGGAGCAGGGCAACATATGGTGGCTTACCCAGAACTTCCAAAGTGCTAGAATAGTGTGGATCTTGAGTGCGTTGAATAACATTAAGAATATGACTGAGGGGAATTCACAATATGATGGGCCTCTGTGTAAGCCCCCAGACTCAGTGTAAATAACAAGATACAGTATATATATATATATATATATAAAATGCCCCGCCTCTTCAAACCAGCTGACAGGAGCTCGGTGTTATAAAGCCTCCTTTCACTGACGCAATCATAAGCACAATGGGGAACTTAAACTTGAAGGTGTTACTTCTCTGCAGCTTCAGTAAGTAGCCCACTGCCGTTGAAGACAGCCAGACAGCACTGACATTGCGCGCTATTCATAAAACCATATAATGGCACTGATTACACCCCTGCTGTTTCTGCTGTCTGTTCCAGGCTGGATCTCGGTCTCAGTGTCCGGGTCGCCGACTGTGGAGGTCCAGTCTGGTGAAGAAGTCACACTGCTGTGCTCCAACTTTTCCACTTCTCCCACTCAGATATTCTGGTTCAGGGTGGAGCGAGCCGAGTCCCGTTGCATCGGCTTCCTGTTCCAGCACCTTGAGCCGGACTCGTTCTGCGATGGCTTCCAAAATGGAAGATTTGAAATGAGAACCAACATCTCTACTCTCTTTCTCAAAATCGAGCGGGTGGCTCTATCTGATTCTGGACTGTATTTCTGTGGATTTTACATAAGCAAAAGCCCGGTTATTGTAGAGGCAACATATTTAGACGTCCAAGGTAAGAAGTTTGCTCTGTCTTTTGAGTGATGGCCTATTTGGTGCTTGTCAAAATAAGGATTTTGATGCAATACTATCACCTTCATATTTCATTTAGGTGAACCCCATGATGTGGAACTAAGTTGGATTTTTTTAGATCACATTAAAATTTCTGTCATGCATTTTTGTCCTTTAAAATATCTCTCGGAGCTCGAGCTACTCGAGGTCAAATGTGCAGAATCTAACTGAACAATCTTCCCTGTAGAAGTGTTTGACGGAATAACCAGGCTGAGTGTGATCCTGGGCGGTCTGATTATTATCCTTGCTATGGTCATCACTTGTCAGGCTGTTAAAATCCAAAAGCTCCAGAAAGGTGATTATATTGAGTTTTATTGTATATTCACATCCTTTTTTGCGCCTCATATGATCCACAACTTCCAAATGAACAAAACGCAACAGCGATATTGTTCAGTACAGTGTTAGCCAACTGACCAAGCATATTGTTTCTGTCGTTTAGCTCACGTTGAAGAACAGAATCCACGACGGACAGAGGTGAAAATGAATACGTTTCATTTTGACATGTTTGTGTTTCAGCAGGCGCAAACAATCCCTTCCATTCATTTGTCAGTTGATTATATTGTCCTCTCATCATCAGCTGTGTGAGACGGGTGACTGAAAATCCTTTTCTTCCTTTTCAGGGCTCAGATGACCTGAACTATGCAGCAGTGACTTTCCGTCCAAAAACCAAAAGAAACCACAGGCCTGCATCCGAAAGAGAGGGGGAGCCCAGTGCTATTTTTTCAGCCACCAGATAGACCGAGGAAGCACCTGCGTGGAAAGTGACATTGCAGTGTAAAGTTTTCTTATTAATACGCTGGCGTGTTTGAGTGTGGTTGTTTCAAGCTATTACCGTACTATCAAAGTTACTATTATGTTGTCAAAAAGGTCCAACTTTGTGACAGAGATTCATGCAAAATGTACAATATTCTTGCTCGCACTGATTTTTGATTCTTGTGCGCTTCTTTATTACTTCCTGTGTGTCATACTTTGGACTGCCTTACAATCTGAGAGCAGAAAAACACAACTGGTGTTTGATAGGGGGGGAGCCAGGAAAATCACTGACGACCGTATAGATTATGGTAGTAGTAGTAGTATAGATTTTAGTCTTATAGCGAGCGTTCGATGGAGGTCTGCAGCAGTGAAATGGTCTGACACTGGCGAAGCTCAAGTATTTATGTGATCGTGAGCGGAAACACCATGGATCATGATACACGTTGGAATAGGTTGGGGAAAAAAAGGGGTGTTAAATTACCATCATCATCATCATCAAGTATAAATCATAATTTAACAGTTAAAATGTCTTAATTTTGTCTAAATAAAGCCAAAACATTTGGTTTATGACAGGGCTCCTGGGCCATTTCCTACATGTCCTACTTCCGCTTGTACTGACCGGTTCAGTTTCGGATGGTTCAGGTGGACTGCGCGCGTTTTCAAAACGGGAAGAAAACTGGTCGATTGGTCGTCCACCGATCGGAAAGGTCGGCGGTTCGAGCCCAGATTTCTCCCAGCCCATGTGTTAGATTATTTTGTACTGATGGGCGGTCAGCTCCTGCCATCAGTGCACGAATGTGAGTGAACGGGGCGAATGTGACATGTAGCCGGAAGACCAGAGAGGAGCTATGCGAGTACAGTCCATTTACCATTTACCATTTGTGTGATCGCTGTAAACAGCGAGATAAGCGTCAGAGACAGCCAGCCTCTTTAAACGCCCCTACAATGTTATAAAAAGCCTACACGATCTTCACCCTGACGACAGCTTCACTTCTCTGCAGCCTCAGTAAGTACACTTTTTTTAATTGACTCAACCTCATCAACTGCATCTGTAACTAATTACATATTAATATAGAGGCATTAATTAGATTGCTGTTGCTCTATCAGCCACGGGATTCATATTTCTGTTCTCTGTCTTCACCAGGCTGAATCTCCGTCTCAGGCTGTTTGTCAGGTGTGACTCAACTGTGTTCCAGCCTTTCCACTTCTCCCGCTCAAATAATCTGGTTCAGACTGCTCAACAGAGCCCAGGCCCGCTGTATTTCCTCAATGCGCAGCTCTACTGAGCCGGCTTCCTTCTGTGGTGCCTTTTCGAAACGGAAAAATTGAAATGAAACCCAACTCTCTTTCTCAAAATCAGACAAGCGGATTTCTCTGGCCCATGGACTGTGTTTCTGTGGATTTTATGCGAGCAGAAACCCAGTTATTGTCAGCCCAACGTTATGTAAATGTTCACGGTAAGATCGTCGCGAAGTGTTATCCGTCTTTTATTGGAAAGGAACACATCTGCGGTCTAATTGGTTATTGTTCAAATAAGCATTATGGCGAATTTCTGTCTAAACACCATCAACAACATTGGAGGAATTTTATCGTCATCCTTTCGCAAGGCGATGGTGGGCCCCATGAGAACCTGCATCCTAAACTCTAGGTCCTCCCTGCCTCTCGTGAAAATATCTGTCATTGTGCAGGTAGCTGTGTGGTAATTGTTGGAGGCTGAAACAGCTCATCCGCAGAGGCAGTTCTGTCCACTTACATGTCCGCTAGATCGGTGCATACCAGGTCTAAGTTATTCATTTTCCGTGCAGGTGGAATACCTAAGCCTGACCAGCGTGACCCTGGGTGGGCTGACCGTTTTCCTCATCATGACCGTCATTGCTCTGGTTGCCAAAATCACGAAACTTCGGACAGGTGCTTCACGGGGACGCTGTCTTGTATTAAATTTGATTGTATTTTCACATTCTTTTTAAAGTCACTATTATAAACACAACAAAACTTCCTGTTTACCGAAATGCATCAAGAGCATTAAGAGTAACATTTTAGGTTTAGGTTTGTCATAGGTTGTTGTTTGTCGTTGAGCTCATGAAGAACAGGATCCAAGGCGGAATGAGCTAAATTCATATCTTAGATTGGATTAAGATTTATTAAGTTTCTGTCTTTCTTTCTTTTTTTTTTGTTAAATGTTTGTGTTTTCAGAGGTTGACACCATCGCTCCAAGGCACTCACGAGCTCGTGACTTTTTGATTTTTCCCTCCGATCTAGCTATGCGAGAATTCTATATGCCAAATAAAAAAATAAAATGGATCTTTATTCCTTTTGCTGAGACCACGTGTCCCCTCTGTTGAGGCCAAGGGGGGGCCCCTTCACTAAAACGTTGACCTTTTTTCACAGAGGACATTTTTGACAGGTCCCAGTAGGGAAAGCACAGATGCAAAATAATGAAATTAATGATGGTATTTAGTAACATTTAGCTTGAACTTTTTAAATGTTGCCATAGTCTGTTGCATTAAGATGTGTAACGGCTTATATGGGTGAGTGACCATCTCTGTCTAACAGCCGACGCCCTGTACATATAACATGGTAAAGCCATGGAAACTGCAAAGTGCTGGACGACCTGTGTATGAACTGTGAACTCTGTGCTGTGATGATAACCTCCACGCGATATTTAACTACTGGGAAAGTGAAAACTTGCCTTATAAAAGGCGAAATACAAAATACATGCATGCATAGAGGGAAGCTGGGGCTGTCTAAGATAAATGTCATTGTGTGCAAAGTGACAAAGTGACACCGTGTCTGGACGAAGAGGTGTTCATCAGCACCAAACAGGGTAGAGAAGCGCAACTGTTGCTATAAATGATTATGTGATATTCTGAAAAGCTACTGCTTGTAAAGGGGAGGGCATGATGAGTCAACAAGATGCCGCTGTGGCAAACAGCTCTCCCTGACACTGCTCACCTGAGACTCTCCCCCACCTCGCCCTCGCCGCAGCTGGCACTAAACCACAGCCAGGTTTAATTTTACACATGCCGAAGAAAACCTTTGTGTTGCACTGTAAACTTCATAAATAACTCTTTGAGGCTCTGAGGGGGCCGGAGGTAATTTATGTGGCCATGTTTGAACCAAGAGATGAACACGTAAAGCGCTCTCCTCTTTCCAACAAAACCTGTTGTTGTCGTCTCGGCTCTTTGTTTGTTCCTGGCTGGAACAGCCTGGCGAACGCTAGGTACATCCCTCGCCGTGTCGTTGCTCGCGCTATAGCACGGTTTTTGTCAAGGGTATTGGAATTCTCCAGATTCGCAACACACCACCTTTGTGTCTCATCGGTTTCTTTATTTATTTCTGTCTGTCCGACAAAATCTGGCTCATTTGGTCTGCCTCGTCTGTCTGAGAACAAAGGAACATGATTGGTCTTTGATAAAGGAGGAGTACACTGGGGACGCCCACATTCTCATGTACTGAGTTTTAGATGGAGAGCTGCAACGGTGGAGGAGTGAGTGACAGGAAGCACTGTGTGGTCTGGGCACAACTGATTTGTGCGTGCATGCAATAGAGGCATGCATAGTGAAAGCATTGACGCCTGGTTCGTTTTTTTCCATTGTGGTGATGAACAGTGCTGTCAGTAACAGCTAAATTTAAAGATTCACCCACAAGAAGACCGGCCTTCAGCTCTCTGCATTCTTCGTTTAGCGTTACAGTGTATTACCATGTGTTTTTACTATGCAGGGATAATGTCTGACGCAACTGTGACCTAGCACTTGCAGCCTTCTAGAATCACACATGTTCATAAGTGAAACCATGACGTCACATAACTTAACAGAATGTGAAAATACTCATGGCAAAAGGTGCATTACCTAGTTGAAAGGAACGTTTTTACTATACAGTACTGTTGAAATAGAAATGTACATTTTTCCTGTGCTCCATGCTGTATAGTTTGAAAACTTGACATACATAATAATAGTACACAGCATAAAACAGAAAGTGAAAACTACAAGTGATGACACCTTAACTACACAATAGACTGACATATTTTTCTGCTGAATATTGTTACTTCATCACTTAAAGTAACACTATTCTCAGCTATACTTCAACTAGCTTTAAGACTGCTGCTGGGGTTAAATTACTACTTGACCTCACCTTGATCCAGGATCTCTCAATAACTATAAACCAGTCCCAAACCTTCCATTCCTTTCAAAAGTATTAGTGTTTCAGCAACTTCCAACTCACTTAAGAAACTGCAATCTTTTTTAACCTTTTCAATCAGCCTTTAGGGCCTGTCATTCCACTGAAACTGCCATTTACTCCTGAAAAGTGGTAAATGATATTTTGCTGACCCTTGATTCAAATTCCACTACGGTACTTCTCTTTCCGGACCTCAGAGCGGCTTTTGATGCCACTGATCACGTCATACTCCTAGATTGTCTCAAAAACTACATTGGTGTCTCTTAAAATCTTATCTTTTTGGAAGAACACAGTGTGTTTCTTAAAATAACATTTCATCATTATTTTCTGAAATATTGAGTACCTCTGGGCTCTGTTCTTGGCCCTCTGCTTTTCTCTTTATATATTACACCTCTTGGCCAAATTATACACAGTTTTGGAATTCATTCCCACTGCTACCTATGCTGATGATACTCAGCTGTATGTGCCTGTAAAGGCAGATGATGATGCTCAAATTAGAAATCTGGAGGCCTGTTTATGTGCTGTGAAATCCTGGATGTCGAATCATTTCCTGCTCCTAAATGCCTATAAAACTGTGATGCTGGTCATTGGCAGCCAAGAATCTTGGTGTTACGTGTGATCCTACCCTGTCTTTTGATCAGTACATTAAAGAAATCAGCAACATCGCCTTTTTCCAACTACTGATACAAATCAGTCACCTACCATGTCACGAGGCATAGTGTAGCGAAAACAACAGAGAATGCTTTGGGGTACATAAAAAAAAATAAAATATGTTTGTTATTTCCTATCCTGAGAAGGTTGTGCCTGCCCCGGAAGCAGGTAGACCCCTCTCGAACATTTGACCATATTTCACTCATTTTAGCTTCACTTCCCTGGCTCCTTAACCATGTCAGGTCGGACTTTAAGGATCGCCCCTTCTTATCTCTCTGATCTAATTAAACCATGCGCCCCATCCCGTGCTCTCCGTCCTCAGAATTCTGGGCTCCTATGTGTCCGCAGAGTTAAAAAGAAGTCAGCTGGCTGCAGGGCCTTTTCCTATCTTGCCCCTTTTCTCTGGAATAATCGTACTGCTGACGTCAGACAGTCTTGAGGCTGTTGAGGCCTTTGAAACTAAGCTGAAAACTCATCTTTTTACTTGAACTTAACATTAGTACTTCTGTGCTAAATACTATCCTGTCCACAAGAATTCAACTATCAGACTGCAAATGTTGTGATACTGACTGCATTTCTCTAACCCTCTGCTTTTTTTGCAATCAGGCTTCTCTGTGCTGGACCATCAGCCATCCTTGGGACCTCTCTCTCTCTCGCTCTCTCTCTCTCTCTCCAGGCTGTCGGGACCTCATTAAGTCGTTGATCTGGATCTTGGATCTTACCATGGCCCTCTCTCCCTCTGTGTTTGTTTCGCCTGCCTGTGTGAATGGTGTTGCCCTCTTCTGTGTTTGTGTGGCCTGTCCTCTTTCCAGGTCTCTACGGTGGAGAGGAGGAGGCGTGGCTCAGATCCTCCTTAGTGGGCAACACCAGAAGCTGCTCAGTTTTCCTCCTGGATCCATCCTCTTCGCTTATGTTTTAGGATCCACATTTTTTCATCATAATTGTACATACTATGATTTTCTGTTCTGTACGCACGACATCTATTGCATGTCTCTCCGTCCTGGGAGAGGGATCACTCCTCTGTTGCTCTTCCTGAGGTTTCTTACATTTTTTTCCTACTAAAAGTGTTTTTTTAGGCAGTTTTTCCTCATTCAAATCAAGGGTCTAGGGACAGAGGGTGTATGCCGTACAGACTGTAAAGCCCCTTGAGGCAAATTGTGATTTGTGATATTGAGCTATATAAATAAAGCTTGCAGTGTGGTACACCACGCAACAGTAATGCTCTTGTCAAGCCAGAGGAAAGCTTTGTGTTGTGAGCATGTTCCACCTGCTGGCCTCGAGTGGTATCCCTAGTTTATGAAAAGTGAAACGAACACCTTTTAAATGGAGACAAAAGTCCACATGGAGATAACCCAAACATCTGAATGGAGGCATAAACATTTAAAATGTATTTACATCCATCCATCCATCTTCTTCTAATTTCTATAAAAGGCCTGCCTTCAGACCTAACAACTCAATCAATAAATTTTGCTTCTTATAAATTTGCAGAATTATAAGTAAACATATCCATACGTGATTAGAATGTTCAACTTTTTAAACAAGGCCAGCTGCGGTTTGGTTTTCGATATCAAAAAGGCTGGGTGTCAAACCTCAGAACTGTATGGAACTGGGACCAAAATGTGTTTTATTTTGTTGAGGAGTCCTGTATTGCCCAATGACAGTTAAGCTGGAAATCAACAGAGTCCCCGAAGGACCACAAGATGATATTTTTTTCATCTTCAACGATTCAATAAAAATATTTTCAGGACTTTTGGGGTCCATAGAAAACTGTCAAGTAAGCAGCTGGCATTTATTCAAGAAAGACTACAAATTCTAAGTATTGAATTATGTGTAAACTCTAATTTGTGGATTTGTGACAGAAACCAGATTACCCAGGGCCACAACAGGGGGGAGGGCCCTCGAAAGGCCTCGAATGAAAATTTAGTTTTCGTCTGCAAATTTTTTATTTGTCAGTAATTATTGTCATACCTAAATCAGAATTGGCTGAGAGACTGAACTTTGGTACCAAAAAAATGAGCGAAGGCTCTCTGAGGCCCCTCACAAAAGGAGCAAAAAAGCAGCGGATGGCGTGTGGACTACCGTTTAAAGCCTGGAGTTTGGCATTTTGGCTGTCACCATCTGGTGTTTTTCTTTTAAATAAAAGTAAATATATACAGTACGTTGTGTCTACTGTAACGCGGCTTTCAAGTTAACATATTTATGCAGGTCTGCTTCCATGTGTGCAAGGCCTGTGTTTTGTAGGTAACTGAAATTTGTTGACATATGACAATATTCTGAATTTTAAAATGATTTTTTTTTTTTTTAATTGTGAATACACTTATGCTGGACCTCCTCGGGAAATTATTTCTCAACCAAACATTAAGTTAAAATTCTAATTTGGAGCGCAGTAATGACGCTATTTTGGAAACCACACTGACACAGTTAACAGGCAGTCCATGTTTTAAATAGTTTATTCATGCAGGTCAGATTCCAAAACGGCAATACAATACAACGTACTGGAAATTTCTCAAGTCCATCAAAATCTTGTGTAAAATCTGTTACTATAGCAATTTCATGGTATTAATTGACTTCATGTTTTACAGGGCTTTAAAAAAAAATTGTGATGTCTGCAAGACCTGGTGTAGAATTTGCTTGTGTTCTTTGAGTCCAATCAGTCAGAATCTAAACTGATTCTAAAATTATTCTCTTCATTGCCAATGTTAAAAAAAACATTATTTCGCCATAAGCCACCCATGGTCTTCAAACCCTACTGGATTTGAACACCACAGTCAGTATTCAATTTGCTGGCAGTGCCTGAAAAAGGGACTGTCCACTATACATGTGGCTTTGAATTCTTTCCCAGCAGAACACTGGCGACAAAGAGTAGCAGATTTACAGCTGAATGGATCGTTGTGTGTACGGGCAATGAGCGAGTAAACTCCTGACTAGCTAACACTGCAGGACCTGTAAATGATCAACGTTTATGCCCACTGACACTGGGGAAATTACTCCTAATATTTACCACTAAAACAAAAAAAAGTTACATGTGAGCATGTGCTGTCTGCATTAGTTTCTACTTCAGTAATCCTTAAAATCCTTGACTTACCTGCTGACTCTGAAGGTCTCCAGCAGCCTTTGATGTCATCTTCCCCCAAGATTCAAGGTAAACTAGTCTCAGCTATGAAATCTCACCCGGTGGAGCATGACTGGTTTGTGTTAACGCCCTTCTTCACTCAAGCTCTAATGTGAACAGGATTGAATTTTGGCACTGAAGGGGACAAGCTAAAAAAAAAAAAAAAAAAAGGGGGGGGGGGGGGGGGA
>CM022475.1:4746090-4760534 GCA_011952105.1 Coreoperca whiteheadi | reverse complement strand
GGAGGGGGGGGGGGGGGTACGCTGTAGCACTTCAGACAAGACCAGAGAGCAGATATTTCTTTAATCAGCGTGACGATTTTGACAAGCTTGTTATACGGGATTTCATCATTAATAAACGGATGATGATTGAATATAGGAGCGGATTTTTTTTTTTGGGGGGCGGTTGGAAGTATCCTAGCAGAGTATTCCAATCAATTAAAGCGGTTACACTAATGAGGTGTTTTAGCGCTGGGCATTTTGAGCACATCTGTGAACATTACTACACAAATCCGTTTATTAAAAACAAGTTCGACAGTGGACAGGTTACAATGGGAACGTTTTACGGTAACTGTCCTATTAACAGTTACTTTCTAGATTTGTTAAACCCCTACGTCTCAGCAGTCTAAGTTTTCACAGCAACGCCACATGTAGGTTTGGTTTTCGATGGGAAAGCTTAACATGATGGAACCAACGTGCAGATTCGATTTATTACCAAACATGGTCAGTTCAGTTAAATCTACAGTCACAAGTATCGCCTAGAAACTGCTGCTGAAATCATTCAGCTGTCCAAGACCACACACAACATGAGAACACTAATTATTCAAACGTAAAAATTACATATTGTTTTTTTTGTTGGGTTTTTTTTCTTAAAAAAAGGAAACGCCTAACTCAGACGTCAAGCATTAAAAAGACTACAGCACAATAACAAACTAAAACAACCAGGGGGGAAAAAATACGAGTGTAAAACCTGTCCAGAAATAATAAACAAAAAACAGACGAAGACGTCGGCAATTTAGTTCCTCCTGTGAGCGTCGCAGGGGAACGTAACGCGCTCAGCCGCAGACAGGAAGAGGATAGTGTCACGTGCATCAGGAGCCGGCGAGCGGCGACGCAGTCGGACGATCCTGAAAAAGAGCAAATGACACACATGAACTGTCTGCAACTGATGATACAAAGCACGCTGCTCCATCTGAATTATCTAAACGTTGACTTTTTAGCGAGTTCTGTATCTCGAGGCCCGTTCTTCAGTCACAGAGACCTTTGTCGTTGTCGGAATATGCCACCCATTAAAAAGTGATATTAGCTGAAATCCAGAATGAGTGCACGGATGCGTCTTACCAACGAATTTACAACTGGTCGTACACATGCTTTTTCCAACCTTGCGCTTCCCCTTCGAGATCGAGAGCGTGCAGGACAAGTCAAAAGCTGCCTCTGCCTTCACAGGGACGAATGGAAAGTTTAGAAATGATATGAACACCAGTCTAACTCAGACCTATCCTCACCTTCACATGCCAGGGCCTTGCTTAATAAGCGTAGCGTGCAGGCGGTGGCGGAGGCAGCCGCTCTGCGTAGGGGTCCCTGGCGCGAGGAACTCCGTAAGCGGGGACCCGGGAAACCGGAGAGAGTCGGGAGCGCTCGTAGGAGTAGCCGTTACTGGCGGGGGGCATTGGCGTGCTAGGCGGTCTCCTGAGGGGGCTGCGATCTCGGGCATAGTACGAGGACGGAGGAGGTGGAAGGGGCCGACGCTCGTATGGGTCAAGCGACGGGTTCATAAGGCGGTCTCGGACGACGGCTGACGGGGGAGGGGGAGGAGGAGGGGCGCCAGGCCGCTGGTCCTCATAGGAGGCGATGCCATACGGACGAGCTCTGTACTTCTCATAGTAATCTACCACGCCGTATCTGTCCCTCTCGGCATCGTAGGGACGGTCAGGGTAAACAGCTCGCCTAGGGGGAGGGGGTGGCAGAGGAGGGGCGGGGTAACCTGGGGGTATATGGCCGAGGCGGCCTCTCAGGTAGGGTGGGGGAGGCTCGTGTCTGTCTCCCGGAAAGCGGGGGGGCCAATAGCCACCCCGGTCTGGAGGAGGAGGCGGGTAGTCTTCCCGTTCGTCATGTCTGGGCCGGCTCTTGGAAATCTGGACATGGATGCGTTTGCCTAAATGCAAAACAAAAACCAAAAAAAACAAACAAACACGCACATTAAATAATTGGGTTTAAAATATGGCATGGCGCCACCACGTCTTCACTTGCTCAACACAATGGCCTCCTCTTACCTTGAAACTCCGTGTTGTCCAGTCCCTTGATGGCATCCATGGCCTCGTCGGAGTTGGACATGTGTACAAAAGCAAAATTCTTGACGACAGCGCACTCTGTGACCGTGCCATACTCCTCAAAGAGAGCACGGAGCTCGTCGTCGGCGCCCTTCTCTACGTTCGCTACGTGCAGCTTGACGGAGCCCTGGTTCTTCCCGTGGCTGGCCTCCACGTTGATCGGTGTGCCGTGGAGCTTGTAGAGGTGCAGATTTTTGATGGCCTTGGTGGCGGCCTTGCGGTCGTCCATGTGGACGAAGGCGTAGTTCTTGATGATGGCACATTCTGTGACTGTGCCGTACTGGGTAAAGAGGGCCTTGATTTCCTCCTGGTCCGCCTCTCGGGGCAGATTCCCCACAAATATCTTCACCATTGTTATAAAAAGATCTGTTTCAGAGCAAATAAGAGAGTAAAAGGAATACGTAGGGACGTGGGGAGAAGACAAAACGTTTAATCAAGACATCATCCGACACTATCGTTAGCGCCTGCTGCGAATTAAACGGGACCGTTCATACCAAAATGGCTGACGTCGGTTTAACTAACGCAGCAAGTCAACTAGCCCTAATGTACTTTTATTTGTTTTTGCTGTCGTACTTATTCAAACATTAAAGCGTGTACATAACGCTACAGTATTGGCTATGGAAACATAAGTCCAGGTCTTGGTTTAGCAAATTTGCTACCGGTTAGCTACAGCTAGCCACGCCACGCTATCACACAAAGCACCGCTAACGTTAGCCATGTTAGCACGCGAAGCGGCGAGCGCGCCAAGTCTAGACGACCGTCCGGGAATTTAAAACACCGTGAATTGTAAAGCGGCAGGGCCCCGGCGTGTAAATGGAAGGTTACCTTTTTTACCAGACGGCCTCCGCTAAGAAATCAAAACGATTCAAAACCGAGAGGTTTCCTTTGGCCGAGTCCGACTTCCGTTTGTTGTGTTTTTTTTCTGCAGTTTTCCCTTCTTCTTCGCCTGCGCATTGTCCCGGGTCACCGCCACACCGCCCCCCACAGTCCAGGAGGGTAGCCCCTGTTATTTCCCCCAATTCTTCGTGAAAGGGGAAACATGAGCCCAGGCGGCATGGTTTGTCCTGGCTCTGCTCAAACTCCCCCTCCAGTAGGCGTAACGTTACATCCCGGCCCAGGTTTGGTAACAACTCGCCTGCTACTCGCTTCTCAGAATCCGAACCAGGTTTAATTGGCCAGGTATGTGCACGCACACAAGGCGTCTGACTCCGGTTTTACGTTGCTCTCTATGGGCAGACACAGAAGCAGACATAGGTGTTGGCAACAAAAAACACAAACAAGCAATAACCAATTATTTAATCAACCGGCATGGTCACTTTTCACTGCTTGATTCATATAGTTACCAAAGGGAAGTTAGGAACGACTTCTCCCTTTAACTAAGGGCTTAATGTTTAACAGATCTATTTTACAGCAGGGCTGAGTTTCCCCGCTCTGGTGGTTAACATGGCTGGGTCAATAATAAAAGTAAAACGATGCTGGCTGCATGACAACACCCCCCGTTGCATGCAGTGACATCCTTTCTGTTTCACGTTGCATCAGGAAGGGATTTCCCGTGCTGCGTTCAGGCGCTCGTCTGAAAATCGTATGTTTTATTATTGTGTAGCCTGATCTGTTGATTAGGTTTCCAGTCAAGAAAACCGACTGCTTAAACGCCAGGGCATGGTGAAATGTGCCTACTACAATTTCCCAGCACCCACGGTTGGCATCTTCACACTGCCTTTGTTGCCTGACGAACAGGCCCATTCAGTGTGTAACGTCGTCTGATTTGAGAGCTGTGAACCAGCGAGTGGTTGGCATTTAGCTCCTTTTTATTAAAACGACGGTTCCTTTATGACTAAAATTGCTGTTGATGCCTTCTCTGTTAATTAATCAATCAGTGGTCGGACAGAACATCCAATGCTCACCGCGCGCTTTGCCTCATCCACATTTTATAAGGGTGGCTCTTTTCTTTTTTTTTCTCTCTCGCTCTCCCGAATTTGCACTTGAACGCAGCACGGTTACGGCTGGGTCTTGTGAGAGTGACGGAACTCTTGTGAGAGCAACAAAAGTCGGGAGAGAAGACGAAAGCTTGCATAGAGCAGCCCGGGGCGAGTCGCGCCGACACCGCGGGCTACCATTTCATACAGCTTCTCCGCGGAGGGAGGAAAAGCACCCGCATCTTCACATTTTAAACACTTTACACCATACAGGTGAGGCACAGACACCCAACAGCAGTGATCCGTGCGCATCTCGGTGGAATCGTTTGGTTGTCTTCTGTCGCAGCAGCCGTTGCATCGCCGAATGTCAACAGGTCAGTTCCCCCCTCCACGATGAACGTGAACCAGACAATGGAGACAGAGGAGGATCTCCTCACCTGTCTCCACGTCAAGCTCTACCACCCTCAGCAGACTTCGAGGGCCCTTTACGGGCTGCTCCCGCTGGGCGTCAGGCGCAGGCTCCCGGCGGATGACGCGCTCCGGCTGGGGCGCGACGCGCAGGCCTGCACCTTCGCCCTGGCCGACGCGCGGGTGTCCCGCAAGCAGCTGGCCCTCCACGCCTACCGCGCGCCCCGGAGCCCGGACATGCTGTTCACCGTGCAGAACCTGAGCCAGAGGGGGCTGCTGTCCGTGAACGGCTGCGCCCTGGCCTACCTGGAACGGACGGAACTCCCGGACAAGGCGCTGATCCGCTTCGGGGAGTACGAGATGCTGGTCACCCGGGAGTCGGGCGAGGCCAAGGGGAGCTTCGAGGTGCTGCTGGAGGTGCTGGCGGCGCCCCCCTCCCGGGAGACGGGCATGTACGTGCCCAGTACGACGCCGGTCATGGAAACGGGCTCCCACCTCCCAGCTGAACTCAGAGCGCTTGGCCCCCTGGAGACTGACGAGACCCTTATGTGTCACCTATGACCGAACTACTGTACCGCCGCGCTGTGAAGAGACCTTTTCCTTTCCTCACTGACTTGCATTGGAAGGCATTACAAATGGCTGTGTAATTGTTAGACATTAGAGTCGAAGCAAGCTTGGCTAAGATCCCTGTTTGTCATGTGAAATCATAGTATTATCTCCACAGATTCAAAAGATGTGATCTTAATAGAAATCATACCTACTGTAAAGTGTTAAAAGTCTCGAAGCTATTCGTGTCTACCTTTTCAACTTACACCATTAAATTGTGGTTTTGGTACCAGCTTTCTGTGAGCGTTGCTGTTCCGTAGGCTACCGTTTGTCAGCAATAGAGTTTTGAGACCAATTCTGGGGCAGCCGGCGAGCATCACTCCTCCCTGCACACACAGAGCAGGGTGGCGTCGCATGTCACAATGAGGGAACCGGTTCCCACGGATTTGCTTGAGATAAAATAGCTCTGGCTTGGTGCTGCTGGAGCTCGGATCCTGGGTGATCAGACAAAACCAAACCATAATAATGGGCCTGCGCTATCGTTTAAGGGACAGTTCAGCCCCAAATCAAAAGGACGTATTTCTCCTCCGACCTGCGGTGCTGCTTATCCATCTGGATGGTTTTGCTGTGAGTTGCCGAGTTTTAGAGCCCCCCTCCAAACCCCAGCCTCAGATTTGGATTGCATGTGTGGATAAGCTCATGGGGGGGGGGGGGCAGGTGCTCGCTTGCAATAGTCCTAGAACAGCGGAAGTCCAGTCTGACTGGAGAAGCCTCGTCTTACTGGAGTTCATTTACGTGCAGGGAATGCAACGCGAGGCCTTTTGCGGCCTGCGGTCATCCCAGCGATGACACCCTAGCCACCGCCCATGGTTTCTCGAAAACTCAAGGCCGGCGACAAGGGAGGGCGCCTCAAGGCCAGCCCATTCGAACGGAGATGAACTTCAGTCGGCAAACCCCTCCAGAAACGGAAAAGAGGAAGTGACACATCTCCCTCTGTTGTAAATCTGGAAGGTTTCCTTTTGTCGGTCACTTTTCTCTCACTTGATCGAGAGACACGGCGGCGCGTCCGCCAGTGTTACCAGGAAGCAAAATCTTATGACAAACTAAGTGACTTTCAGGCGATGAAGCCGTTTGCCCCCACCGAAAGGAAACTCTGCCTCTTTCTGGCCGGGTATAGCTACGACAATACAGCTGGACTGAGCAACAGCTGTGGCTTCTGTAACAGCGGCTCGCCTGTCCCCGTATCCCAACACCTGGTACGGGGAGGGGAGTGTCTCTGTAGCCCACGTTATCTCGAAATAAGACTCCGTGTTCACTAGAACTAGGTCTTATGTCAGACTGGGAGGACTTCCTTATCTCAGCCACTAGAGGAAAACGTTAGGCGGCCCAGGTGATCCGTAAATGCTACATAGGATAGATCAAAACAGCACTACAATCTCTCTAAAAATCACAATACGCCGCCTGGGATTAACCGCAAACTTTCAAATAAATGCATTTAGAAACCCGTGGCGTGTAACAGCCTCTAACAGATTGGAAGTGCAGCCTCGTTACTCTGCAGTCTTTCAAAAAAGCGACAGGATGTCTTAACGCATCAATGCAGACTTTGAGACAAACAAATAATGTTTATTTTTTGAGGATTCTGTTTAAATCGTTCATACTGAAAAGGCAATGCAAAAACAAAAAACAAAACCTATATCCAGGTTAAAAACCAAAGCCAACGTATGAAATGCAGTCTGTTGGAATGGAACCGTTTTAGGGGTCATAACAGTAGTTCACAGACATGAATAAAAAGGTACCAGCAAAACAAAGAAGGTGAAACAGTTGTGTGGAAAAGATCGTGCACTGGTTTCAAGGAAACCTTTCGGGCCATATGGACTGCAACAAAACCCAGTCACTACACGGTTTTAGCCATATCTCCGTTTCATCGCTTAGGTATCGAGGGGCTGGTTAGAGGACCCTTGCAGGTGGGACAGACGGGCTGCAGAGAACAAAGACGTAAACCACGCGGGTTTTCCTGACGCCTGGACCTTCGCTGCAGCTCACCAACCAACGGACCCACCTAAGGACCAAATCCACGTCCTGTAGGAAATATCAGACATTTCACTCAAAGTTCCCCAAAAAAAACAAAACAAAACAGACAAGACTCGTACGGGCTTCACGGTATACTCGTACTGCTTTACCTTTGCCTACAGGTCCATCTGGTCCCACCTTTTTCTAGCTTGTAATGCTCAGAGGCCACAAACTCCTGTGAATTCGCTCTGAGTCTTATTACAGCCACCAGAGCGGAGACAGGCCTGCAGACAAAGGCACAGGGTCAGCAATCCCACGCCGCACCAAGGAAAGCATATTAATGGGAAAAAAAAAAAAACATTGACCCCCCCCCCCCCAACGACCCCGCTGAGGTCTTTGTGTTCACTTAAGCATTTTGGCACGGTGCAAAATTAAGAGTAAAAAAAAACAAAAAACAATTCTGAAGGTTTCCAGAGTTTGAAAATACAGTTTTATATATATATATATAAAATAAGTTTTTCGGACCCCCCACGGGGACACTGAAGTGTGAATGCAACACTAGAGGGAGGCAGGAGACAGTTGATTGCATTAGTGAGAGGTGTTTTGCAGGAAAAAGTTTAAACAGCACCCACCTGCGTTCCGCATGACGCGGGGCGCCTTCCGGGGACAACTTACCACGAGCTGGCGCCCTCCTGCACAGAGTCTAACAACCTACAAAGAGCACAAATACTAAGAAAACCAAGACTGCATGCAATTTGTGGTACAGATATGAAGTTGTAAATGTCGACAGTAAACACGATGGTGGAAAGCATGACTAATATGTAGTGTGAGGTCAACGACAGCGGCATGAACAACGCAAAGCAAGACTTTAGAACAATTGCCGCAAAGGCGACAGAAACATGGGGCATCGCAGGCTCTGCAAAACACTGTTCTACTTCTAGGAAGACCACTAACTGGCTGGACACACGGTAGGCAATGGCCGACGGCTAGTGAGGAAGGATGCAGCTCCCGGTGTGCGCCGATGGACGCAGCTTACAACCATCGCGTGTAGCCACAGAAGAACACTAACAACATGAAGTTATAGTCAATTTATTTGGCGGCTAAAAAAATAAATGATTAAGTAGATTGGGTGTTTTCGCAAGACAAAGAACTTTAAAGTCTCACGCGTTTCCCAGCATTTCCATCCACTGGAAGTGACCGAGGCTGACAAACCACCACCTACCATGTGTCAAGCTGGTGACTCTGAAGGGGTTGAAGAACGAAACTCAAAGCGTGTTAAGAAGTTAGACGCCTGGGTATTACTGCACATATCAGGTCTGGTGAGTAGTGGCTGTCTGCCAAGTCGCTCGACTTAAAAACCAAAACCAACAACAAAAGGCCTACCCAGCGAAGGAATAATGTCACAGTTAAAACGGGGGTTTTTTGGGTTTCATTGTTTATTTAAAAGCCTTCAAATGAAAAGCAACTTGTAACGTAATCAAATCATACATGACGGTGCTATAGATTCTAATTTTCGCAAGAATAGATAACACAAGGTGTAAAAAGAACACAAAATATATATATGTATATATAAATCACACTGGAACTTTTGATTTGTCATGCTAACGTGTCGCAGAGATTACTGGACAACCTGCCACACAAGTATTCGAGTAAACGGCACTGAATTTTTTAAAATGTTTTGGTGAGCATTTTTTGTCATCAACCAACAACCTTAAGTCTGAAAACAATAATTTTGTTTATAAAGACTACATACTTTTTATTTTAATGACTTCCCTTGTTATGAAGTTATGCCAGTTTCCCCAGAGACCATTATCCATTGGTGTGTTTTTGACCGGTAACAGTACTGCGGCACACTGAAATAGAACCACCAAAGCCAGCATCCTATTCTGCAAAACACTCTAAGGATTTGAACAGTAAAACAAGCAGAGGAACCAAAAAAATAAGAATTGAAATAAAAATTTAAAAAAAAAAAGAGAGAGGCATAAACAGCTCAGAGGAGTACGTGAACTGTAGACATGGATTCGTGTGATTTTTAAGTACGGGGCTGTCCGCAAAACAGTATCTTCCAGTAAGTCTCAGGCGAACGCAACGCAATCCGCCATAGACGAGGGGGATGTATAGCGCC
The DNA here is from genome assembly GCA_011952105.1 of Coreoperca whiteheadi. Lineage (NCBI taxonomy): Eukaryota > Metazoa > Chordata > Actinopteri > Centrarchiformes > Sinipercidae > Coreoperca > Coreoperca whiteheadi. Next base: position 4,751,442 of record CM022475.1, on the reverse strand, counting down.
ACGTGCATCAGCAGACGACGACGATCTTGTCATATTCTAAACCTGGGAAGAGAGCACACCACACATGTCAAGGAGCGCGTCTTACTCAGGATTCGCGCAAGACTGATCTTTGATGTTAAAGCAGAAATGTTTTAGGATTCTAATCAGCAGTCTGGAACTGTTGCACATTGATCTCTTGGCTGAACTAGATGTGCAGGAATTAAGAGCTCTGGCTGATGGGTGATGGTTTTAAAAGCGTGATTCTACCTCAACTTATGGACTCAGCTCTCAAGTTAAAGTTGGGTACATATTTCCTCAATCTTGCCTTCGTCTTACCAATGTGATTTATGTCATGAAAACATCCAGCCTCCGTTCTCACCTTGGACTGCGCTCTCGTGTGCCTAATAACCTGCGTATGGAGGTGGCGGCGGCACCGGCATTCTCTCCGAGAAGGAGGAGTCCCTGGGCCGGGGGGCTGCATACATCGGAGGCCTGTTCAGCGGCGAGAGCCGGGACCGCTCGTAGGGGTACCCGTTACCGGCCGGTGGAGCGGGCGGCGGTCTGATGGGGCTCCGGTCCCTGACCATGTAGGGCGGCGGAGGAGGGGGGGGCGGCGGACGGCGCTCGTATGGGTCAAGGCCCCCCATACCGAGGCGTTCTCTAAGCAGTGCCGGGGGAGGAGGCGGAGGGGGGATGGCACCGGAATGCCTGTCGTCGTAGCCCGCCGCGCCATAAGGACGGGCCCTGAATTTCTCATAGTAATCGACCACCCCGTAGCCGTCTCGCTCGCCGTAGCCACGGTCGGGATAAGGCGGCCGCCTCGGGGGAGGGGACGACAGGTGCGGAGGCGGCGGCGGGTACGGGGGCATGCGGCCTCTGTAGGGAGGCTCAGGCCCCTCCCCTGGGTAGTGAGGGGGATAATAGCCTCCACTGCCGGGCGGAGGTGGATAGTCCTCCTCCTCGGGTTCCCCTCTGGGTCTGCTTTTTGATATCTGAACATGTATGCGCTTTCCTGAGAGAGAGAAAAACATTGACCCTCAAATCTAAAAAAAAAAAAAAAAACCCCCGACGAAACCCCAAACCAAACGCCAACCCTTTCATTCACGGCTTGGAATATCGAGCATATTTACCTTGAAACTCCGTGTTATCCAGGCCCTGTATAGCATCCATGGCCTCGTCAGAGTTGGACATGTGCACGAAGGCAAAGTTCTTGACAATGGCACACTCCGTGACTGTGCCGTACTCCTCGAACAGCTCCCGGAGCTCCTTTTCGAAGCCCTTTTCTACATTGGCTATGTGGAGCTTCACAGGGCCCTGGTTCTTCCCCCGGCTGGGCTCCACGTTGATGGGCCTGCCATTCAGCTTGTAGAGATGGAGCTCGCGGATGGCTTTGGTGGCCGACTTGCGGTCTTCCATGTGGACAAAGGCGTAGTTCTTGTACTTGGCACATTCGGTCACTGTGCCGTACTGGGTGAACAGAGCTTCCACCTCCTCCTTCCCGGCGTGCTGAGACAGGTTCCCTATGAAAATCTTCACCATTGTTGCTCCAGTGTACTTCTCTAAAAAAAAAAGAGAAAAAAAAGGGGGTAGAGACAGCGGTGAGACAACACAGGCCACGACAGAAACCGAAGGTAACCGCGGAAAGAGCAAACGGCGCCTATATAGCGTCACTATCAGGAAATAGAAAGCTTGCAATCGAGGCGACTGCAGGCTAAGGTCCACCGGAGCGCAACGACAACCAACCCCGTCACCATGTGGCATGTTTACCTTCGTTCCTATTAACCCAAAACTCACGGTACACGACTTCAAATACAGCTGACTTGGAAAGAAAAACCTAAAGCGTTCCAGTGTTTGCACTTCCTGGTCAAAGAGCTGCTAGCTCGTTTCATTTGAACGGTTGCTGTTAGCAAGCTAGCATTAGCTACCGGGTGTTAGCCATTTTGTCTCGTGTGACCGAACTAAATAGCAGTTCGGTCCGCTGGCATTGGGTATTGCATGTGCGTCGCGAGGCGCGTGAAAGCTACGCTGACAGCAGCCGCACCAGAAACGGACCGCGAAAAACAGCGCAGCGACAATACTCACAGCATGCGATCGGCGCCACGACGAAGTCGAAACTCAAAGACGAGACGGAGATGCAGAGGCTACCGCGCAGGCGATATGCGCGCAGGCGCAAGGCCGATTGGGGGACGGACATGTCGCTCAAAACGTGCGGACTCTGATTGGGTAAAGGTACGACGGCGAGTTTTGACCGGAAAACGGCTTTTCGTTTAATAGACTGTGTAAAAGGGTTAATAGCGCACATATGCTTTGTACTGGTGTGATGGCACAAAGCTTTCTTTCACCTGCAGAAAAGACAATCAAGTTTCTGTTCATAGTAGTTCTGACAATTAATATGGGTATCGGACCAACAAATGTAACCCGCTTCACACAGGTTTATATACAAATATGAGGTACATTTACAAATACACAAGTTTATTCATGGATACCACCCTTACGAGCGCCATATAGCTATCTATATAGATATATATGTGTGTGTGTATAGATATGTGTATATATATATATATATATATATATATATATAAACTAAGTTATTCCATTTTGCTTAAATGACAAAATAAATCAGTTTGTTTTCATGAATAAAACCAAAAACTCAAAATCATTTCTTCTTTTAACTAAAACTGTCAGAACTGTTCAATGCCTGCATTTTCCTTTTACTTTATGTCTTCTCTTCCTTTTACCATTTACTCAACTTCGTTTCTGCTCTCGCGTCACCTCTTCTACTTGATTCCTGGATTCGTTTCCATCGTTTTGTTCCGTGCATGCATATGTATTCTTTGTGGACAGGATCCTGCGTCTAAAGGCGTGAGAGAACTGGAACGTCACGCGGGAGGAAAAAGCCTTTCGGTACATTCAGGGTCAGGGGAAAATCAGTGGGACAACTTAGGCTGCCTTTAAAAGTGTATAATGAAGAAAAGGCTCATGGTTTAAGGACATGAGCGGCGGGTTGCGATGCAGAAACAAATTGGCTCTTCCAGTTTTCCCAATGCATTCCATTTTGTCCTCCTGCAATGAGTAATTTGAAGGGAAACCGCAGCACTAAAAAGCTGTGGAAAAGCTCTTGAAGGGACTTCCCTTATCTATTGCGTAATTTCCCCTTTGAGCTTGTTTTCCGAGCCGTTTGCTCAGAGCTCACGTGGCCGCTGATTGTCAGTCAGATGTTACAGCCATTATCCGAGATATTCGGATTTAGCATTGCTGGAAAACTATAGAACGAACCCGTCCAGGGAGGCTTGGTGACCCGCGGGCCCGATCTTAAAGCTGCATTAGGCAACTTCACGGCTTCATCAGCTTCACATGGCAGAAACCGAGAACCTTGAACCCTAAATGCGATCCTCAAGAACTGCGTCAAATCATGTCCGTGGGAGTTACAATCCGCAAGTAAGAAGTTTACTGTGCTTTTGTTTGTTTTTTTTTGCTTAACAGGGATGTGACCGACAGGTGAGCCTCAAAGCGAGACTGCCCCCTGTTTCAGCTCAACATTTCCACCTGTAGCGTTCCATCAGCTAAAACAGTGAATGGAAACGGGCGCTAATCGATTTTGTTTGCTTGGCCACTTGGGGGCAGCTCGATGAGAGCTGTGAGAGTGAACCCTACCAGTTAAGGCCTTGGGGTTGGAAAACCAAAACGGTGAGCTAAACGACGCTAAAAAAGAAGAAGAAGAAAGGAAAAAGTACTCTGCAAAAGCGAGGAGACCTGCCCAGTATTGCGTGTGGGTTCGTCCCAACAAGCGACCGCTTTTACATTACACACAGTCTTTTAAGAGCCATCGTTCATACAAAAAGATGGATTGTCGCAAGCTCTAACTACAAAACATTTCCTCAACGGGGACTTAGGAGGACTCGGGGTTACGCTGTGTTTCATAACCCAGCTGACACAAAACAAGGCGGACAATCGGCAACAACCAGTCTTCCCACGTGGAAACCCTATTAGTCGGGAGAAGAGAATGAGTCGCAGCACGTCATTCAGTGTCATTGTCCCTGGGTGCACTGTGGCACTAAAGGTTGGCAGAGGATCAACAGTGGACGTGACCAAGCAAGGCTGGCTGGAAGGGCGGGGCGGTGGTTTGGGCCAAGATGACCACGTGAGGGGAATTAGCTCTCATGGGGATGAAAGGTGGACTGGCACGGCAACAGTGGAAGCTGTACCAAAACACGGCGACGATGGGGACCTCTGTTGTGCAAGGAACTGCCTCAGCATACCTCCTCTTTGCTAAGTTCTAGTTGGATGCGAATGAAAATGCGACGACGTAAAGAGCTAGAAAATGGCACGGTATTGCCAGAGGATGGGGAAAAATGACTATGACAGGTCAATGCGGACTCGCAATTAAGCGCAGGCACATTCAAGTTCGAGTTCTATTACGCATGGGAAACTGAAACAGAGAATATCAAAATTTCATCAAGTGCAGTAAGGTGTGAACGGACAGACACAATAAGTCACATTATTCACACTGTCACGTGAAAATACATATGGAGAAATTACCTCTATACTCTGTAATACCAAGTGCATGAAGTAAATGATGAAAGCCACATACCTGCGGGTTCAGGGGGGCAGTTCCTTTGTGGCTTGGACATGAGACACAGAATTCAGCAAGCCAGACTCACACACACACACACACACACACAAATGGTGTACAAGCAGCCAGGTAATGCAACTAACGTGGTCCGTGCGTCCTCGCCAAATCGCTGCTCTCTCTGATTTGACTGATCGGGGGGGGCTGCCCGATGAATCCCAGAAGCAACATGAGAGTGCTCGACGGGTGCCACGGCCCTGTGTGAGTCCAAAGCCAACACAAACGTGGTGAAAGACGCGCCGCTGCTTGGACTGGACTTTCAGCGGCGAGACAATGAGACAACAACAGAATGCCTAACTTCTCCTTAATGTGTTGCTTTGCTTTTTATTTCATATATATATATATATATATATATATATATGTTAAACTGTTTTTCCATTTTATTTTTTTAAAACATTCAACATTTACAAGCTCATTTCCTGCTCCCCAGTAACCTCCCATGGGGGAAATGAAAACAACTGCGGGCAAATCAGAGGACAGGTTAGTCCACAAGACTGAGACACTAGTCAACTGTCCCCACAGACTTTGTTGGACGCGAACTAATGTCACCGAGGAGAAACTCATGAGCTTATGGCACAAGTACCCACGCCCCCCCCCCCCCCCCCCAACGTCACACACACACACCCCCCCCACAAACGGGCGCAAAAACAAGAACCAATAGGAGGGGGGAAAAACGACCGTCGTAAAAACCCAGAAAATTTGTTCTAATTAGCCTCAGAATTTCCCCAAAGCCGTCTGACTAT
>CM022475.1:4702606-4738345 GCA_011952105.1 Coreoperca whiteheadi | reverse complement strand
GAAGTGGGTTGTGTTTTTTTTTTTTTTTTTTTGGGGGGGGGGGGGGTATAGTAGACTGGGAGAGCAGCCGAACGGTCCATTCACCTCTTTGCCGCTGGCAGTGTCGTCCCTGCCTGCCCCCTGCCTGCCTACCTCCTCTCGGGGAAGCTTTTTGTCGTTGTCTCCCTCGATCCTGACACGGACCACGCCCGACTTGTCCACAATCTCCTGGATGACTTTGCCGCTCTTGCCGATGACTTTGCCTGCACGAGAGACAGAGAGAGAGAGAGAGAGAGAGAGAGAGAGAGAGAAGAAAAGAACGTCTTGATAACAAGAGGATGGGTATCTGTAGCGATGAGGAATGTGCTACGGTGACAAAGTGGAATGTTGTCAGCAACTAAATGAGCTCGCGCTTCGGGAATGCTGTGCAGCTCCACTCACCTACAAGGTTCCTGGGTACCTGAAAGTAGTCTTCTTTGAACTCGAGATACTCTCTGGCCTGCTTCACTGCCTCTGGGGTCTGCGACGCAACGCAAACATGAGACCAGGTTATTGCAGCATACCGATCCATATATTGGGACAAGAGCTGACACACTCAGGGCACCCGGCGGGTGAAGCAGCATACCTCTCCGTAGATCCTGAATGTGCAGCTCTCCTCCTCCAGCTCGATGGCTGTGACCCCAGGCACCTTCCTTGCCTGCTGGATGTTGGCACCATGGGAGCCGATGGCGAGGCCCATCAGGTCCTCTCTGACCCGTACCTCCTCCTGGTATGCTGACGCTAACTGCTTACTTGTCTGGGACGGGGGGGGACCAAACAACACGTAGGTGGTTTTGTGTGCAAATGCCGAAACGGAGCCAAAGCGGTTGGCGAGGGGCTTCTAATTTGTCCACGCCGACAGGCAAAATTGTACCACAGTGTGTGTGTGTGTGTGTGTGTGCGTACGTAAGAGCATGTTTACCTCCAAGTGTTTGGTGGCTTCCTCGTTGCGGGACATTAGCATAAGCTTGGTACGGATGCTGCGGAAGTGCATGTCGCTCAGAAGGGTTGCCCGTTTTACTGTGGTTTCATTTGTAGACTGTGAAGACAACCAAAAGAAAACCATAAAAATAGGGATTACGTTACAATATACCACCGATTGTTTGGTCGGTGTCCGTCAATATGAGCGAGTGTGTTGGTTTTGTCTAACAAAATTTAAAAAAATAAAAATAAAAACACGCCTAAGAGAGACAGGAAGAGGAAGCAAGATAAGATTCAAGTCTGCAGCTCACAATATTGTAGGAATAACTGGAAACAGCCCTGAGACGCTGTTCATTTAAACCTTTCAGATTACTACGCCGCCTTTTGAGTTATTTCCTCATCTCTGGCCATGTAACAAGGCCCTTCACTTGGTCGCGAGGTGAGCCCCAGCTGAGGTGCGTATTCCGAGTACTAACCAGCACGATGAGCTCGTGTGTTTGGGCGCTGTAGAAGATGCAGTTGGCTCCGATAGCTTTCCTGAAGTCTTTGTGAATGTTGTCATTTGCGCAGCTGTCGACGAGAGAGAGAGAAAAACAGTGCACAGGAGAGAGAGACAGCATCGTTATTCAATCACTGCTCACTGAGACAACTTGTGATGTAAGAACGTAGCAGTCAAAGAAAGGCGTGTAGACATGCAAAATCATCCATACAAATACCCAAGAAAACCGCAATTCCAACATTTACAAGCTATGGGAAAGACACTCACATGTCCCTCAGGTCTTCTGGGACAGGGATGGGGACCTTGTGGAAGGAGTTTCGAGAGGATGGGCTGTTGGGGTTCAGGGGCCTGATGCGCTCTGATGTGACAATCTCGTTGTACGTGGCGTCGCATGCCGCATATTCAATCACGTAGAACTGAAAACAGCCAGGAGATACAGATTTTTTATTTTTTTTTCCCCCCAATAATGTAGCCAGAAATGTCGGACACATGCAAGTTTGACAGCTCAGATAACCAATGTGAATGGGGAAAAAGCACCATCATGCATACATATATATATATATATATATATACACACACACACACAGCGGAACTGCTGTATTCAACCCATATAAAAACTCTGAATCAGCTGTCAAATTAAATATTCATTGGTGTCTGCTCTCAAATTAAGAAATCATGCTTCACATCAAAAACGAATTTATTCTGTAGCTTCCTTCATGTATTTAGTGAAGCTACGCTACACTCCTTGCCCAGTTTCTTTTGTTTTTGAGAAAACATTCGATGAAACAAATAAAAAAATAAATAAAAAAAGGTGTACCCGCTTGAGATGCCGAGAAAGATGAAACCAAATTTAAAAAAACGTAGAGAAAGAAAAAGGGGGAGCATAAGAGAGTGAGGCAGCGAGATGAACACTGCGCACTCCAAGGACTGAATTAAAGCCATCAGTCAGTGCTAGACATTCCTGCAGGTCCTTATCGGACTGCTCCGATAATAACAGCACTACACCAGCAGCAACTCCACTGACAACGCCGTCCTTTCCATATCCCACTGACCCACTATTCCACCGGCAGCTTGTGCTGGCCACGGAGCGCCGGTCCTGGTGGAAATGATCAGGGAAGTCTCAAATATATACGTAAAAATAAGCCAACCGTGCCGGTTAGACTGAGCCTGGTGGAAATCCATTTAGACACAAGTCAGTGTGAAGAAAAAGCACAGGGTGTATGGGAATATAATTTGAAGGTACAATGTCAGAGCACGTTAGGACATACTGACTCTTTGAGCTCATTACCCAGCAGTATATCCTACTACAGGCCCCGCATTCACACCACATACAGCAGTACCCAGGGCTCAGTCCAACAGAACACTTAGGCAAGGTGAACGATAACGGCGTAGCCTCTATTAATGATTATTAACAAATACTGAGATCCAGAGGAAGCTAGCCCAGCTGGAGCTTATCGCTGCCGCGAGGTAGCAACTTCTCAATAATAGTGGTCCTTTTCGACTAAATAGCTCCAGGAAATGAAAGCCCCAGGAACTAAAACGCAGGAACTAACTATTCTTTCAGCGCATTGGTGTCTGAGGTATTAATTAAGCAAATAGGACCACATTAAAAAAATAAATAAATAAATAAAACAGCTGCATGGTTTACACTGTATTTTGGTACATGACAAAACAGGATCAGGTTGTTCTTTGTAATTTACTGCCACGTGCCTATGGTGTTTGAATTAATGGAGACATGCAGAGGTGGAAAGGGGATTTGAGAACACCATAAAAGGCACAACGCGTGTCTCCAAAGTAGAGAGGATATGCTCAGTGGAGTTCTTTTCTGTTTTTTTTAAGTCTGGTCCCTCTTCTATGCGTCAGCAGCAAAACTATTTGGAAAATAATAGAGCCCACCTACCTCTCCCTTCATCATTCTGACCCGCGCCAGCCACCAGCCACATGGCTCCTGCTCGTTGGCCCTGGAGTAAACCTGCAAGGAGAAGAAACCGTGAATGAAGTGAGCGGAGTCCGGGAACGGCGAGCTTCAAACAGCGCGCAGCGGGGGAAAAGCTGGAGGCGTGACGCCGGCGAGCGCGGGCCCCGGCCGCATGTTCGGCACGCATCGTGCTGTGTCACGAGCGGAATGCTACTGATCCACTTTTAGCAAAAGCCTACTGTACGGCCTACTTAGTGTTGCGTGGTACGGAGAAAATGCTAAATGTGCGAGGCAAAATTGTCACATGTATGAGACGCTGTGTCACGAAGAACACGTGAAATGTCGTAAAACAAAGACTGTTTCAGCGTGCAGCTTTTATGGTTCATATTTATGACTGAAGCTGCTTTGGATATTTTACAGTAAGGCATGAATGTAGATAGTTTCATTTGAGATTTTTTCAATAATTAATGGATGCATTATGTCCTGGAAATGCCAGTTCAAAGTCTGCACTAGCCTATAATGACGCACCTGATGGAAGCCACCAAGGCCTTGAGACATGAGGTTAGTGGAAAAAAAACTCAGGTGGATGAGCGGAGTCAGAGGGATGCAAAGCGGCCGGCCTTACCTCCACCTCCTCTCCTTCCCCAATTTCCTTGTGGTAGTCAGCCGGAGGAGGCAACCGCACGTCGCTGAAGGGCAACTGTCTCTCTGGCTGCCAGCTGTGGCCGAGACAAAACCCCAACACGTCAAGCTTATCAACAACCGCAGGTAACAATACTCGGTGCTGTTACATCGCTCAAGCGGTCCAGCTCAAGCTCTTTTGCACTCCTGTCATACTGGGATTAGAATGGCATGGGCGTGTTTACCCACTGCATCAACACACACATAGGCCTAATGAAAATGAAAATGGCTCATTAGGTTTCATGAGGAAGCTCGAGGCACTATGTCCGGACAGTGAGTGACTATGTTCAATGTATGATGTGCTTTTACATTAAATAAGAGCTTGAAAATATCTCAAAAGTGTGTCATAAAGTCCAGTGAATGAATTTCAAAGGTGAAATTAGAGATTATTACACCGGGCACATTAAATGAAAACCAGCTCATTCCTACCTTCACTCAGTTATTTATATCTAAAAAAAAAATGTTAGAACACTTTTTGAATCTTCGATTTAAAAGGAATTTTAATTTAAGAGCCTTATTGCTGTCATTATAGACCAAAACGGTGTTTGATTCATTCACTATCCTATGCAACCAGCTACTCCAAAAAACTCCATGTGCTCAGAGAAAGTAAAAGGAGAAGGGTTTGGGGGGGGGGGGTGCCACCCCTCCCACTCTGCATACCTTGGATCACTATTTTTAGGGGCACCCTGCTCTATACTCGGAGCCAAGCAGATAAAGAGGGACCAGAGGGATGGGTGGGTGGGTGCTGGAAAGGGACAGTAGGTGGGGCTATGGATGGCAAGGAGGGGTCAGAGCAGGAGGTTAAAACAAAAAAAGAGCCGTGTATGGACAGCTGCATGCCAAGCACAGGTGCTCAAGAGGACAACTTTGAATGTCCGGGTCAGCGGAACTCTGTTATTACAGTTCAAGCTTAACGTCCCCATGTATGGAAGGACTTTTTTTTTTTTTTTATTAAATCATAACTCACGCACACACATAGGAGGTCAACAGAAACAGCAAACTTACTTGTTTTCAAAAACAATTGTGAGTGAGTCTTCGTGGACATCTTTGATGTAACCCTGAAAGAAAAGCAGGGAGAAACAATTCCCGTGAATGCACAAGACCGAGACAGTGGTGAGGAGTGAGGGGTGGGGCTGTGAGCGTTGGATTTTGCATGTAAACAACAGACAGCTGGCTTGTAAGGCATACTGTGACTGTTGCTGATAAAGAGCATCTAGCGCTTTTTGGACGCCAAAACATCGCGTCACTGACAGTCCTCTGGCTGTGAATGCTGTGCTGGGTAAAGTGACGAGGAACACCAACTCCTCCTGACAGCCTGGGAATCTCTCACTCTTCTCTCACACACACACAGAATTAAAATGCATGAGCTCTGTCTTCGTGTGTACGTTGGGAGACTATAGTATTTACATGAGGGCACGTGTTTAGGGAAGACAGGCACTCCATCAGCCTAGCCCATGTAGGCAGGTGGAGATCACTTCAACGTGATACTTGTCCATCACGGCCATCCACAAACCTGTCACAGCAGCCCTAAACGTTGACCGACACCCCCCCCCCGCCCAACGACGATGAGAGGAGGAAAGTGGTGGGTTTGGCATGACTCTCAGTGTGACACTACTATATATGGGACGGAGAAGCCAAGGCCCTATCTTCACTTGCAAGCGCGGTGTGGGGGTCTGGAGCAGGGGGGGCAGGGATTCACCTGCTGGCGAGGTGCTGCCTTTGCACCGCCGGAGTTGGCTAGGGTTTCAGTCTGGATCAAGGGCAATATGGCGTGTGGACGCATTAGTATTTCCCCACCTTTAAGCAGTCCACTCTGACTACAACTGCTATCAACCACCACCATGTGCTGTCCTGAGGGGGTCCTGGTTAATGGCCAAAACATGCCTCGCAAAGCGTTACCTTCCGTCTCACACGGTCCCAGTGGCACTGGAGCTGGGCGGCTTCAGGAGAAGAAACTGGCAACGACAACAGGCCTGACCGAAAGAGTGCCTATCCTCCAATTTCCAAAGCTGCATGTGCACGTTATGCCAGATTAAGCACTGCTTCCACCAAGTACTACCAGGTCAAAGGGCAGGCAAGCCCTCTTTCTAGCATGACGTGACGGGTGGAAAGGTGTGTGTGTGTGTGTGTGTGTGTCGGGGGGGGGGGTGTCTTTGAGATCTGAAATCTTTGTCGATGCAAGATAGCCAGCCAAACACAAAAATAAACAACTAACTAATGTGGACAATCACTTACAATTAAGTTTAAGTCTTCAATTAGGCTTTCATCAGCCTCGCATGGTATACGCCTGCTGCTGCGAAAGACGGAGACTATGAACAGGACAAAGTGCCAGTTACCTGACAGGTGCTGTATTGACCTGACAAGCTCATAAAAATACATTTACATTTAGTCATTTAGCAGACGCTTTTATCCAAAGCGACTTACATATGAGAACATTCACAAACCGAAGGCGCAGCTTCGGGAGCATATTTGGGGTTCAGTATCTTGCTCGAGGAAACTTTGTCCCATGGCTGGGGGATCGAACCGCTGACCTTCCGATTGGTAGGCCGATTGGTTTCATATTTGAAAAAAGGAAAAGAAACTGACTCACTCATACTGACACCAAGGGGAATGAGGTGCATTCAAAAAAGCTAAATTATCCTTTTACCCCGTGTGTCAATCACAACAGGGAATAAAGGTTAATAAAGCGATAAAGGTTGGGGTTTGTTTGCTTTTTTTTTTGCCCCGCTCTCTCCCATCAAGGACAACATATCTACTGGAATATGACATTTAGAATGACACTAACACAGTCAAGTGTCCATCTCATCCCCAAAATGAGAGCTGTGAGATAATGGACGTAATAGATATGACTGGAAAGTGCTGGGCCACGCCAGAGCCGAGCTGTCACCCTGTCAAACCGAAACGACAGGTGAAAGCAGCGCGAGGGGAGTAAATATAGGCTCGTCGCTGAAAGCGCCATGTGATCAGTCCGCCAGCCTGAAGGCAGGAAAGAGGAGAGCACATGGAGACATGAACTGAGAGTGGTGAAAAGAAAAATGAATACGCGTTCACAAAAGGTTTAGACCAGAAAGCAGGGAGGACCGGTGGGGTTTGATTGCCTATCCCCCAACCATCATGGGACACACCATGGTTTGGCATGACCTACATCTGGTTTGTGGCTACAATGCCTCCACCTACGATGTTCACCAAGACCCAAATCTGTACGACTGACGAATAAAAATAAAAAAAACCCACTGATATGTCTGCTGTCCTTCAATCAAACTAATGTGCAGGGTTCAATTTGAAGTCGGTCTTAATGCCATGTTTGCTGCTGCTGTGTCACAGCTCGTTTCCCCCAGACCTGAAGTCATGTGTCATGGGACATGAAAGCACACTTTTCTTTTGAGAAGCAGGGCTGAATTGAAACAGAAACCAACACTCGAGCTCTTCCTCCTCAGAGCAATGAGCATGGGACTCCCAAAACCAAAACAAACATGAAGTATGCGAGCTTTGGTGTAGCCCCTGGCCACACTTGTAACGCAGGAACTGCAGAGCAGCTGCCTGATGGGCAGCTCGCTTCACTTTGGGTTTTTTTTGTTTGTTTTTTAAATGCTTGCACCCCCACATTTCGAGACAACCCAACGCGTTATGAGCCTCACTGTGTGCCATGTCCACGCTATGGGAATCCTTGTCATAACGTAACGTTATAGCCTGGATTCATATTCACATTTGCTCAAAGCGGCCAAATATAGGCCATTCGTGGGGATGACAAGTGTACTTAGCTCAACAGCTAGCTGGAGCGAGCTAACGCTACCCAGCCCACAATGGCCAAACCCAATGGAACGTAACACCACCCCTGTTTGCCAGGGCTGGACCTACGCTAACATTAGTCAAGTAGCGTTAACGTTGGTGGCTAGCTGGGGTTCGGCTCGGGAGAACGCAACCAGCCGTTTTTCGTGAGGCAAAACTTTCAACTGGGGCAACGAGCCACTACGACTGTAACTAACCAGGTTACCTTGTAGAAGGCCCCGTTCGAGCCGCGAACTTCCACGGCCAGCCCGTCCATGCTTGTCGGTAGATCCCCACGGCTGAGCTTGTCTGTAGCCGTTACGACTCCGTGCGACTCCGGTAACGTTACCACCCCCAGCTTCGCCGGCCCGTCGCCGCTCTCCGGCCGCTTGTGGATTTCCAGTGTTTCGGGTGGAGGGAGAGGGGCAGAGGAGAAGGGGTTGGGGAGATGGGTGTGATGGTGTCAACTAAGGCAACGCAGACGCTGGTCCCCCGGCAGCAACACGCTCCGTTGTCTTGCTTTCGCCCGAATGTGGGAGCCACCGCCACGAGCAATGGTGAAGTCTCGACGTACGCGAGGGGGGGGGGGGCAAGCTAATGATGCTACGGCTGGAGGAGGATGCTAGCTGATGGATAATTAGCTGGGAGGCTAGCTATCAACACCTTGATCCCGTCGGTTTTCAGGGATGCTAGCTGGCTAGCATCTGATAGCCGGGTTGCGTTTGTCGGCTGTACGTGTGGCGCAGTCGTCGCGTTGAGTAGTTTCCCAGAAGTCGTCACCGGGGGTCGTTCCTTCAGTCCGTGGTGCAATTTTCAGCGGCGTTTCTTTCCCCAAAAAAGGCGTTTGAGATGCACTACCGCCCGGCGACTCCTTACTCCAACTACCCGTCCCCACAAACACACGCCGATAGAGTGAATCAGAGAGGGACTGAATGACCTCGAACACCCCACCCCTCCACAGCAAAGACCCGCCTTTTAGAAAACCCGTGCTTATGATTGGCCAAAAACCTCGGCAATCAACTCTAGCGTTCACGAATTGGTTGGGCAAATAAGGGTTGGTCCATAAGCATGACCAATAAAACCCAAGCAGTCGCATCCTGACACAATCCATTGGTTTTATTCCGTGTCAATTATACTTTTATTCAAATTGACTGGCTCCCATGTCTAATTTTGCTCACTCATTGATGAGTGAGGACCACCGGCCGTTGTGTAAACAGCACTTCAGTGAAATTACTATACATGTTATGTACCAAGCTAAAATTCACATGCTAGAAACACCCATCATGTATAAGGGAAAACCCACGCTGGATTAGGGCTTTCTTTTCTGCTTATTGGCACACCTTGCCATCTTGTCTAAACCCACAAACCTGTGGCTGTGACCGTTATTGCGGCGCAATAATAAGTAAAGGAGTATAAAATAAAACAGTGTGGGCCACGGGTATGGTTACAAAGCACCACCAAGGGGACCAGATATGGGCAAGGACTGTTGCAAGGAAACAGCTGTGAGGAGCACACATGAGGGGCCAGAGGTCGTGGGGTGGGGTGGGGGACAGTCCCACAGCAAAAGGAATACTCACAGTCGTGGAACCCCAGATTTAACAGGCCTATGGATATGGAGGCAATGTGTCGGATACAGGGCCTGCTCAAGCGATCGTGTCATATCCAACCCGTCTTGTAGGAATTTCTTCACGCAGCCGTTCAAGTTGCGCATAACAAATTATTTAGAATCAAAAGGTTTAGAATAGATTTGACTGACAATAGCAGGTAGGTGAGGGCCTTTGGACGCAGCAGCCAGAGAGCCCAACAAAATGACAAGTCACAACATGTAATCTCTTCTACAAAAACTTTCGCTTTGACCCATGAACCGGACAGGTCAGTTAGCCAATATGGAGGGGTGGGGGTTGCCGAGAGAACAACACTGAAAGCCATCTTAATAACACTAGCATTAGATTATGGGCGTGTGTAGCCGCGTGGATCTGCAGAGAGGACGTCTCCCAAAAAGGTGAGACAGCCTTCAGCGTCAGGCTCCGCGACTGCCCCGGAGCCACCCCAACAAGGAGAACGCGGCTGTGCTTTCAATGGCTGGGGGTTCATTTCAAAGGGATGAAGATCACCCAGCGCAGGACGCAGCACTAGACCATCCCCGCTGGCGGCAGAGGGAGGTGAGGGGAGAGGCAACACGGTTTGGATGGACACCAAAGAGCTGACTCCTGGCCCCCGTCTAGATCTTCGCATTACTGGGCTTATTTCACAGCCACAGAAATGGGAATGAAGACCACGGTGCAGCGTAGATCGAAAGAAAGGTGGGCAGGACGCGGTGGGGGGTGGGTGGCGACACCCATCCATCCATCCATGCATGCATCCAGGCTACGCGTTGGTCCTGCGGGATGAAACGGTCAGTGAGTGAGTAGCGAGAGGTTCCCGAACACCGCACTCCGCTCCAGTCGGTGGCGGTAACGCACCATAGCACTGACCGCCATAAAACACGAAGAAGACGTTAGCCAATAGAAACTCCTTCTGTAGATGCGATGGGGGGGGGGGGTTAAAACTAACAACTTTATTTATATAATCCAAAGTCTGCCAATTACAATTAGCAGATGAGGCTTGGTCCGGTCTGAACAGTAGCTTTACGTTAGACACAGTGCGTAAACGCGCCACGGCCGGGGGCATGGGAACCTCGTGGCCACGGGGGAGCGTGAATTCTTCTCTTCTCCACGATAAGCAACGAGAGAGCCGGGCACTTCAAATTTCACTCGAGAGGAATCACATGACCGTCGGTTTGAGAGAAATGCCGCAGAGGCTGAGGCGCGGACAGGCTTCTGTCCACATTCACTAACTGCATTTTATTTGATTTATTTTATTTAGATTTTTGTATCGAGCATAATAAGAAACTGGCGTGATGTAGGGTGCTGGGACTTAGATAATTTTTTTTCCGGAAGTACTAGAATATTTTTTTTATTTATTTGTTTTTACTTTATTTAGAACAATTAAGAATTACAAACTCAAGTAGGAATCTTTAATTACTATTCTACAAAGGATGATTTTTGCAAAGCAGTGTCAACAATAAATAATAGATGCAGTGATACATTAAACTATGTAAAAATAATAATAATAAATAAAAATGAATATAAACAACAGGTACATGTAGTGAGCAGACTATATATATATATATATATATATATATATATGTACACATATCCATATTCACCCACCCCTACCCATACATACATATATACATGTCCACACAAAAGCACATACTTATACACGCATACAGTGCAAGGCATCTTCAGCGCTACATCAAGGCATAGCAGATATATATTTTATAATCATATGCATATGACAATTGCAGGAGCTACAAGAATCGGTAGGGGAATTTCGCGGTAATAACCGTTCTGGCCCACACTCCAATCCAGAAGGTGGCGGTAATGCACCTATTAGTTGTCGGGCCAACCGCCATTAAACAACAACAACAGCAGCAGAAGAAGAAGAAGAAGAAGAAGAAGAAGAAGAGGAGGAGGAGGAGGACGAAGACGCGCGCGGCTTGACTTGGGAAGTGCGCGTTTTCACTTTCACGCCGTGAATGGTGTAAAAACCCTTCCGCTCGTTACGCGTGTCGGCTGTCGGCGAGGAAAACAAAAAGAGAAGTCGCTGGGCTAACCAGGAGCACGATACAGCGGGAAATGTCCGCCGGTGGCGAGTGTAACGTCGCGCTCGGGAAGGCTGACAGTTTGCATCAACAGGGTAAGGAAAGCGGGCTTACGAGCTTTAACGTCAGCGGCTGCTCGCGTCACCCTGATGCAATGCCCGAGTGCTCGCTTGAAACCTCGTTTAAATGGGGGGGGATTCAGGGATGAAAAATGTATGTCGTGCTTCCTATCATACAGCCAAAGTAATAAGTAGTTAATACGGTATTTTCTACAACGTGAGTTAACTGTGCGAGTAGGCTGCGGCGGCTGGGTGTGAAAGAAGCTGCTGTAACGTCAGCGGTCTCGCTGCGGTTGGATCTCCTGGCAGTGATTTTGTTCTGGCCGTTGATAATAAGCTTCATGTATTTTCTGTCCCCCGCCCACCCAGTCCTCGCCTCCTTCCCTCTGTGTGACCTTGCAGAGGAGGATCTGACCCAGAACCCGCAGTTCTGTAAGCTCCTGGCCACCCTGGCACAGCACGTGGACCGAACTGGACTCGCTGGCCCGCTGAGCACGGAGCTGGACAAGGTAACGTTATCGGGCAGGGCGCCGGGCTCACATTGGGCCAGAACCTCTCCGCTGTGTTACCTTCCACGTGTATTGGCCGTGCGAGCATCTCGGCTTTGCAAGACGCAGTATGGCGCGATGCAAGTCCAGCTGAGCTTAAACTGGACCGAACAGCTATTTGTTGGCTGGGTTTCTCACTTTGTATAGTTCATATTGAGTTGCACAGCAAGTAGTCTGGAGCCTTAGCGGCCCCCTACTGGTAGACAGTGGGAATTGCAATCACTGGTATTGCACAGGCTGGAGCTTGTTAGGTTTTGTGCGTCTGTGAGCGCTTACAGATGCCCCCCTCCCCTCCCCAGGCTGGGCAGAAGCTGCAGAGCCAGAGGCGTCACTGGCTGCGCGCCGAGAGCCTCCACACAGGACTGCGGGAGATGATCCAGGACCACTGTATCAGGAAGCAGCATGCCCCCGTGCCACCTGACCAGAGCGCGGTACACCCCCGTTCATATTTGCACAGTCCACAAATGCACAGACAGCTGACAGTGAGCCAGTGATATCGACGTCTGGCCATTGAAGCGGCACTAGGCCACTCTTGCTGCAGCTTTTGAACTTCAGTGTCCAGAAAGCCGCCATTTCAATATTATATTTGTAATCTGCACACGGCAGGCTCATGTTTTTTCCAAAGTGACAAAAGGTCACGCACTGTGGTCTAGGAGACACACGGCAGCAGCGTTTTAAGTGTGTGTGTGTGTGTGTGTGTGTGTGTGTGTGTGCGTGCGTGTGTGTAGTTCTATGAGACGATGGAGCAGTGTCTGCTGGTGGCTCACTGTGTCCGACAGCTGGACCCCAGCAGCACTACCAGCCGAGACCAGCCCTCTATCCTGGGTCTGGACTCCCGACAGGTGATGGAGCTCACGCCACCAGAGAGGGTGAGTCGCACAAAATCCGGAGCACTCCCCTACACGCTTGAAGGCAAGTGGCTTACCTGGGTGCGAAGGTGCTCTACGTGAAGCTGTAGAACGGAAACGAAGCGATGGATAGGTGGATGATCTCACGGCAAAGAGTACAGACACACTTTTTTTTTTTCTTTTCTTTTCTAAAACGAACGTTGCCCATCAGCAGTGAAATACTTGAGCAGCGCAACACAAACGTTGCAGGTTAATGCCTAAATGTAGCTTGTTCGCCAACTATGCTGTGTTTACCTTCGCCAGAGCGTTCAAAGAATGAAACAGGGTCTCCCCAGAGAGCTGGAGAAGCATCTGAAGAGAAAGTGTTTGAGCCTCCTCTCTTACTATCAACCTGAATGGGGTACAGTATCTAGACGCTGCTTTAACATGTTCCTACAAGTAACCCTTCTCATTCACTTTCACCCTCCACCCTTTGGAAATATCGCCTCATTGTTTGGTGGTGTTTTTGGGATCTCTTCCAGAGAACGATAGTGAGGGTCTGAAGAGCAGCAAGTTGTCTCACCTGTCAGCCCAGCTGGACAAAGAGAAGAAGAGAGCGGAGAGTCTAAAGGAGTCCGGCCGGGAAACCGCAGTTCTCATGCAAAGACAGACTCAACTGTACCTGTCTGTAAGTGCCCTTTCAGTGACCTGTCGCTAAGTAAAACAAGCGACTGATTGTTGCTCCGCGTTTGGCAGGTTAACACATACATATAAACATAATGTACATATGGAAATTGTTTAATATAATACTTAAATGTTAATGTTCCAAGCCATAAATGTGTTCTGTTTAGTTTGTTCAAAAAAACATCTTTTTTTTTCTTCTTCTTCTTCCTCACCTGTGTCCAGGAGCTGATTAAGTGTATTCAGCTCTTCCAGGCTCTCATCTTGGACCACAGACTGAGCGTCCAGACAGATCTGGACCGGAAGAAGTTAGACTACTTTGAGGGGAAATGTGAATTAGTCTTACAGAAGATCAAGTAAGGCGTTTTTTTCAGTTCTTTCTGCTCAAATCTGTTTTGATATTGTAGATTTGCTGGTGCCCTCATCCAGAAAGACCCGCTCGGAGGATAAACCGCGAATTCTTAGATCACCATTACATGCATTTCAGGTTTATATGTTGTTGTTGTTGTTGTTGTTGTTTTTTTTTAATGTTTTTCTCCTCTTCTTTCAAAGGACGGAGATGGTGGAGATTCAGCTGGACACGTACACAGCGGACACAATATCTGCTCATAGAAAAATAAGGCAAGAGGCTTTTTGTCCGTCACGAAATCATTTCATATTTTGGTCATGCAGTTCCTATATTATTCATAGGGCTCCACTCTAAAGGCAACACAGTGATCGTAGTTGAGGGAATGGGTTTCTCACTAGCATTTAACATTTTAATTCTTTGTATTTCAACTGTAGCTTCCTAATCCAAGCCTTCTCCTCACTGTGCCCAATAAATAAAAACAAACTACATTCTGGCTGATGCTTCTCTAAAAACCCCAAACGACGTTTTGCTGTCGTGTCTCGATTTTCAGAAAGAAGCTGGAGTCGGAGCTGAAAGCCTGTCAGTTGGAGAAGCAGTCTGTCGAGTTAAAACTGGCCTCCTTTGAGATCTTGGGCAAAGAGTTTGAGGCCCTGGCGGAGGAGTACTGCAGATTACGGCAGGAGATGGAAATGAAAAACTGGGCTCTGAAGGAGTTGACCCAGTACAGTGACAAGTGACGAGCACATCTGATGCTGGGACGGCAGGCAGCCAGCCGATCTCCATTGCCCACGATGACATGCTGGCTTTTGGACGCTTGACACAAGCTGTGCGGACTTTTGGCCTACAGGAACTATGCAGCATGTACTCGAGTGAGTGGGCTAACGGGAGGCTCCCGTTAGAGCTCCTCACTACTTATGAATGTTAATTAACTACAATAAATTCAGTTTTGTTAAAATAGTCCAGCCTCTTCAGTGCATCACCGTGGTAATCGGCATTTCTGCTGTTTTTTGTTTCTACCTGAACCCATTCAGAGTTCAAGGCTTGTTTACTATTCATTGCGCTTTTAATAACATGCAGTTTCACACGGTGTTGAAACAGTGGTTAATACAACCATCAGTCCATGTCCATGTTGCCCCCTGGAGCTCTGTCTACTTCTGTAGGAGAGTCCGTCTTCTCATCAGTGTGCTCCCATGAGGAATCTCCATATATTATTTACTAATTAAATCAGTAGTGATTTATTTTTTTACCTGTCATATGGCAGGTGTACATGAGTCCTACATTCTATACATTTGGTATATGGGCTACATACAGTATGTAGGCCAGTGGCATCAATATTTTGAAGTGAAAACCAGTTGATAGCTGAGAAGACCGCCTGCTTTAGTTTCGTGCAGTTTGTGGCGTCGGCCACAAGATGGCAGCATAGTTCCGTTTCTGCCCGACGTCTGTATACCTCGCCTTTCCTTGACACGGTGGACTCCTTGCAGGCGGCCTTGTTTTGATTTTCTGTTATTTTACTTTAGGGATGGCCTCCCTTATAATTAAAGCTATCAAATGAGCGGACCTCCGCCGCGAGGCACCGGGCAGCTGAGGAGCGAACCTAATACTGTCACTGGCACATTCATCTTTATCACAACTGGTAGGAATTAGTTGTCTAAGGTCCCCCTACGTAGTTTATTTTTTTTTTACTTTATTTATGCAGTTTTTAACGAAATGTGTCATTAAAAGCCAATGCTACTTAGAAATAAGCATAATTGTGTAAACAGCACAAGCACATTCATTGTCACCAAAAGAGGTACATTTGCCTTACTTCTGTTCACTATAAACTATGTTAAAACACGTTTAGGATTGAGTTTACTTGCGTTTAAAATCAGTGGGATTGACAAATCTACAAAACGAATTTGGGTATTTCGATACAGATTAAAGCCCACTCGTTTGCCTTCTGTAAATTGACGATCTTTGGTTACATCTGCTCCGCCGGAAGTGGGTAGGAGCGAAGCATCTCGCCCTGTTAAACCCTCTCTGGTCTCCTCTCATCATCATTATCATCAGCAGCGGCCCCGCCCCGCCTCGCCTCGCGACGCGTACCGCTGGATGATTCACCTCCAACACGACCCACATCTGGCTGTCACACGCACACACAGTGCTGCCGCCGCTCCCTCCGGTACCGCGGCATGCTCATATTCACACCGGGACACACGGAGTGGATTTTAACCAGAGGGGCACTATGTCAGAGGTGCGAAAATTCACAAAGCGGTTAAGCAAACCGGGGACGGCCGCGGAAGTCAGGCAGAGCGTGTCGGAGGCTGTGAGGAGCACCGCGGACCCCGTGGTGAGCGGAGCTTAAGTGCCTGTCTGTGGACCGGCGGCGGTCATTTTTAGCTAACACGGGGGATAATGCAACCAACCGCTTAGCCCGCTAACTCCCCTCCCCTGTGTCCTTTTTGTGCTGTGTAGCTTTCCCATTCCTGCTTTCTAAGTTTCTACAGTCCTTTTTGGTTTATCCCCACATTCGCCAGACTCTTTATTTATTTATTTATTTATTTAAAATGTCTCGTCTTGCCGTCTTCATGCACCGCGCTGGTCCCACAAACCTCGCCGCGCGCCCACAGCTAACCGGGAAGCTCCGGCGTGTGTCTCTGAAGTGCAGTGAAAACAGTTCCTGGCAGAGCGACATTCCTCGCGTTGAAAGACAAGGGCATTGTGGATTGCGTGCCGCGTATGCAGCTGCCATTTATGTTGGTTCGGTGTCCCAAATTTGCCGGCAGTGCAAGACAGCATGACGTTGTCCACGGGAACACATGGCTTTGCAGCCTTCGCGAGGCTCCTTTTGTGTGCTGGCGGATGCAGCACGTCTTCCCTGTCCTTGCCTTGGAGGAGTATGCGTGCCTCTTTCTTTCTGCTGGAAATGGCCACATTGTGCAGAGGAAGGCAGTTCCCTCGTGTCCCTTTTTTTTTTTTTTATAATAGCTGTATATTGCTAATGATGCTTCATCTTTGTCTCCTTTTTTTTTAATGAATGGCAGTGTTGCTGGCTGACAAGTGGCTTGGAAACAGGCTGCAATAATGAGGGATTAGCCGCAGTGGCTTGAGAGGAATAGCATTGAGGATCCTGCTGATACAGCGCGCGTGTGTGTGTGAGAGAGAGAGAGAGAACTTCTCTTCATGTCAGTGTGTCAAAGGCCCCACGTTTGTCTTGAAACCTCCAGTGGTGTCAGTGCGGCCTGACGCTCTCGCCTGCTGACATCTTGTTTCCGTTTGTGAGCCATCTGCTAACTCCTGCACTTTCTCATTACGTGTCCATGACAGACTGCCACTTCAAGCCCAAACACAAACAGTCATACTGCCCATTTAGCTGTTCACAGAGCGGAGCCGGGGCGCGTTCGTATGAGAGAGAAACTCTTTCCCCCCTAGGGATTGGGCTTTGGTCTTATGATGATCATCTTGAGGGAGTGTGAGGCAAAGAGGTTATCAGCGTGCTAACCATGTGATACAGTTCTGATTTCCGCAACAGAGGTGGGTGTGTGTGTGTGAACGTTTGCAGCCTTGTGTGGCGCGCGCTCTGTTGTGCGTCTCTCTCCTCCTTCCTGCTTTTAGAGGAGCAGGTTGTTGGTTTTTTTGGGGTTTTTTTTGTTGCTGCTCGTTTGCTGGAGCAAATGGTTGGCTTGGCAACCGAGGACAGACGTTGTCTTGTGGAGGCCCCCTCGTTTCCTCTCACATGGGGATTCCCCTCAGGCGTGATGTGACCACGCTTCCTCTGTGACCGCCATGACATCGGCGACCAAGCTGGTTTTACATTTCTCCGAGCAGAAGGTCAAATACAACTTTATATAAAAGGAAAGAGCAGAGTGGAGAACGTGGAAGTCTCTTCTTTCTAAATGATTCAGACAACCTGGGGGCTGTTTTTCAGTACGGAATCGCGTCATTTCTTCATTACAGGTCTTATTGGAGTTCTCAGAAGGTCATCTTGTCCACATCTAGTGGTCTTTTACCTAAAAAATGTTTGGGATAGAGTGGACAGTAATCGTCACCCTGATAATTGGTAGAAACCATGTAGTCCTTACTTAATGGACTATGTGATTCTAAAAAGATAAACATCTATATAACCCCCGACGTAAAGATGGCAGTGAAGGGTTGCCGCATCTTCTCAGGTTGTCTGATGGCCAGCAGGTACACTTAGGGCGTCGGTAGTCTGGAGTAGTTGTTCTAAAGCTGCATCGGTTAACCGATGAACCAATCAGTCGATCAACAGAAAACGAATGAACGGCAGGGGAACAAAAGAGTTGAGCGGGAACCACTCTAAAGGAATGCACTGATGACATCAGGCGTGTAGAGGACACAGAAACGTCCGGCCTCCATGTGATTGGACAGCCAGCTGTTCGTGTCAGTGCGAAGTGTGTGGATTGAACATGTCCAAGTCTTCCGCTGAGTCCGGGGGACGTTCCTCTGTGACATGCCAGCCTCACTGCCGCATCACTGTGCGGTGCAACCGAATCCCTCTGTATTCGGTCAGTATCAGTCTACCGCCTAAGCAGCAGAAAATGCCACGGGAATACTCAAAGTACAAGGAGCTTCACATTCCACCACTGCTCAGCCGCATTCTCCATCAAGCGGGGACTCATGCTTCCGTTTTGTTTCGATTCTGAACCATTAGTTCAATGGATTGAACTCCAATCAGGAAGCTTTTATTCTGGCACCTGACCAAAGCACGTCAGCCGTTGCAAAATTTCGCTGTTAATGGCTCCTGACTTGGTTTAATTACTTTCCGGGACTGCATCTCACCAACTGGGTAACAACGTAATAGGAATGCGACATTGAACTAGTGAACGTAGTGTTTTCATGTCTATTATATATAAGGAGATGGAAAAATCTGCTTTGAATTGGTGTTTAAATCCTGTATGTATGTGAACATTCCTAAATGGGAATGCAGAAAGAAGCTCTATTTATGAATTAATACATGTTTTGGAATAGAGAGGGAGTAATTACAAGGCTAAAAGAGGCTAGCTAAGCTCCTTTCCTTCCCTCGACTGGGCCGCTGTGCAGATTGGATCCCTCCGCGGGGTCAGCTGTGGGCCAGTGGCGCTGCTGCGTCCCGTTGTGCGACTTGCGTGTCAGTGCGTGTGCGCTCATCCACTGCGTGCAAGCGCAAGCGTCCCGAGCCAATGTGATCAAATCCACCTGGTCGTGTTGGAGTGGTGAGTGCCTTCCATCTGCCGTAACGGGCACGCAGACATCTGGGAAGTGCAGCCTCGCTAACCTCCTCCTCATAATCGCACACTCTGGGAGCCATGCTTTGTACTCCGTGATTGGGGTTTGAGTGGTCTCTGGCCCAGGTTGAAAAGCTCAGAGGAGAAAGTGCGAGACTTAATGGGAGACGGCGACATGAATAAGATGGGGAAAGTGTCTTGATTGCTTGCATCATGCCATTACACCCAAGTGTTAGGCCACGTCCTTTAGTGTTTTAGCATCTCTCCCTGTTTCTCAATCAGTGAGACTGAGACTTCACAACTGCCTGCATGTGATTCTTCAGCTTCTTTCTTCCTATATAAAAACAGAACTCTCTCTCTCTCTCTCTCTCTGTAACGTGATCAGTGTTGCAGTCTAGCCACCGTGTGCTGCCCAACGGTCGCCCCTGACTTGCAGCGCTGCGGTTCAGCGTGTAGCACATGACAGGAAGCAGAGCCGCCGCTTTGGCTGTGTAATGCGTTCCCCAGCCTCGGAGGTGTTGTGTTTTTGCTGCCGCTCAGCTTGGCTGGTTGTCCACTGAGCAGCCGGGTTTGGTGTAAAACGCTAACATTGACGATCCATAACACAGAGAAAGTGGAAAATACCAGGCTAAATGTCACATTTCTCAAGTGTCGTTAGGGCTAGGAAATTTGGATTTAGATTAGTGGTTAGGGTTACAACGAAGGGTTCATGTGGACAGCCGAGAAAGTCGGGGTCGGGGTGGAAAAATCTGCACAGAACGTGTATTTGTACCTAGCGTGTTTCACGGGCCAAATGCTTGGTTAGAGAACATGGAATAGGAGAACTGTCTTTCCTTTCATGGCTTGTGCACAGATACCAGGATATTCAACGATGAGATTCGGAGTACAAGGTGGAAAGTGACTCACCCTTACTCCCCGACACGGATGGCCTACAGACTAAGTGGCGGTGGTCGCTTCCATCCAGAGTTCGGATTCGCTCAGCCAAGGCTTATTGGCTAAGCTATCCTTCACCATCTCCACTGCTTAGCTGGAGCTTAAAATGGCACTTTCTTGGATTTAATTCTGAATCTTTCCAAGTGGTTCGGGTTTTATATTTGTAATAACATCTTGACCTAGTTGTGGAAGGCTGCGAGGTTTTAGCCTGTAGGCCTCTTTAAGACATAATGGGGAGGCGGATTTCATATCATTTACTTCTCCATGAAACTCAAAACAGGAAGTTATGATGTTTAGCTAGAACTGCCACATGGCATGCGATATATTACTTGTGTTTTGTTACATTATTACATGATTCTGTCACGCACATGAGCTTTATTTGATCGCCCATAACTATCAAGTCAAATATCCGAGTTTGTCCAACGCGGTGCTGCTTTATCTCCCCTCTCTTGCCCTTTCTGTCTTTGCCTACTCATTTGATGTCAGTGGCTTCCTTTTCGTCATCTTTTGCCTTTTTGTTTCATCCACCCACAACTCTCTGAGCAACTGTTTCCCTGCCACGTGACAGTCCTCTGAACCTTGTCCCGGTCTCTCCGATCTTTTGCACGGGTCGTGAGAAGCGGGGGGTGGGCCCTTGTCAGTTGCTCTCACACAACAAGGTCAGGGGAAGCTTGCCAGAGTCACAGTAGAGACCAAACGATCAGAACATGAGATCAAAAACAAATAGTTTGTTTATTTGAAGCTTTACGTATTTGTGATGTGTTCATCTTCTCCTCTCAGGAGCAGCCAAAGATCATTGAACCACTGGACTACGAGGCTGTGGTGTTCCAGAGAAAGGCCCAGATCCACAGTGACCCCCACCGAGACCTGCTGCTCTGCCCTGTCGACGATGTCTCGGTGAGTCTCCCCCTCACCCTTTCCCAATGTGTCCTGGGACCGGCTCTCACCCACGTCATCCGCCTCCTCGGGATGAAGTCATAACCATGATGCGTCAGCCTGGCCAAATGTATCGGCTGGGGCTCTACTGTATAGGGCAAGAGCAGCCCCAAGGCACTTAACAGAAACATTGGCCCTCACATTTTTAAGGCCAAACATGAACATCCCTTAGAGGACCAGTGTGCAGGATTTAGTGGCATCTAGCGGTGAGGTTGCAGATTGCAACCAACTAAATACCCCTCGCCTCACCCTCCCCTTCGAAGCATGTAGGGAGAAACTTCGGTGGCCGTGAAAAAACACGAAAGGCCCTCTCTAGAGCCAGATTTTGGTTTGTCCGTTCATGGCTACTGTAGAAACATGGCGTTGCAACATAACAGACTCCTTGGAAGAGGAACTGCTCCCTCTGTAGATATAAAGGGCTCATTCTAAGGAAACGAAAACACAACGATTATTATTTTCAGGTGATTATTCACATTTCTGCCAATAGATCCACCCCCCAAATGTTACACACTGGTCCTTTTTAAAGGACAAATCTGATTGCCAACAACATGGATCATTTGTCTTGGTTATAATAACATTGTACTCAGCGCAGTAAGATCCGGAAAAGCCATTACATAGCTAACAACGGGTCAGACGGGGAAAGAAACCGAAGCAGTCCAATGGTCAGACAGTTTCTAAATAAACCACCAGGTTAGCCAAACCTATTCTGAAGAGAAAACGAAGGGTGAGCAGTTTTAAGCCTGACCTCTGGGTCCAACCTCGACCTACAGTACTTACTGTGGTTGTGCGCGCACACAGATTTCCTGTGCAATGACACAATGTTTAAAGACCTTTTCAGGTGTGCTTCCCTTTTGGATTTACCCCCAAGTAAAGTGGGTCAGATTATCTGGCTAAACTGTTGGCTTGTTTACAACCTCTCTGATTGGCTGACAGTTTGTCTTCCGTGCACTGTCCCAGATCTCAGCAGTTACTTCGGTGAGCACAGTGTTATCATAACATAGAAACTATGGCTAAAACTACACAAATGAGACCCAAGTACTCATAAAAATCAACATTCTGTGCATTAAAGAGCATTATTCGTTTTCCCTTGTAAACTTGTAAAACAGATGTGCTGCTTATTTGGACTTTGAATCGATGCTGGATCCAAATTCTTCTCCTTGCATGTATCTCCTGCATCACTAGATCCATCTGCAGTCTGTGATTGGAAGGTCAAATGCAAACTGTAATTCTCAACCCACGTGTGCTGAGATCTCCACAGTAAACAGCCAAATCAGCAGCTGTTTTCTTGTAAAACTGTCTGAGTCGAATGGGAATAAAGGCCTTTTCTAAAGGACGGTTTCCCATCATTAATCACTGTTCATCCCCCAAAACACGGGGTCAGTCCAAGAGGCCTGGCCAGTTAAATACAGTCCAGCCAGGTACCTTTTGCTCTGTATTTATATGTGCTGCTTCAAACACATGTGGTTTTTGTTTAGACGCCCGTCTCGCTCCGTGCCTAGTTTTTTTTTTTTCCCCCCTTTCCTGTTCACACTCATCTGTTTCTTTGTATCTGTGTGACCGGGCCTTCTGTTTTCTCTCCTACACGTTCTCTGTGCCTGTTGCTTGTGCTGTCCTGCTGTGCCACTGGTTGATGATGATGATGATGACCTGTTTGCTTTTGCTCTCGTGCGTGCAGGAGTCCCAGGTGTCCCGGCAGCGAAGGACGGTTGTTCCCTCGGTGCCTCAGAACGCTGAGCGGGAGGCCAGGAGTCTGTTTGCCAAAGAGGTACTATAACCCGGCAGTCCCACGTTTCTCACTTGGGCCCCACTTGGTGTCTAACAGCATATTTGTAGCAATGATGTCTAGCCCTTTTCTTAAAATAAAAGAGGAGGTTTTGGAGTAAAAACTCTAAATTCAACTCTTAACAAACATAAAAGATGATTTCTTGATGACCTCACGCCAGTGTTCTTGACATTCAGCCTAAAGTGGTCACTGGAAGCTCATAAAGAAGCACAGAATGCGCGGGCCAATAGTAAACACATGCTGCACTGCTGATATATTGTATTAGCAATGAAAAACAGACTCTTCTGGCATGATGTGGATATAGTCTGCTGCTCTGCCAGGCTCTGAATCTGTGTTCGTCAGCCAGCTCTCATGACTGTGATATAGCATGGAAACAACTGTCGTAGGGACTGTTAAAACAGACCCAGGCTTAGTCAGCATCTATTGAACAAAGATCCTTTCAGCTGACTTTGTTGAGAATTTCTGCTTGCAGTTTCACACTGAATGAAAAGTAATATGCACCTTGAGTGATACCAAATTGAAACCACAACAGGGGTCAAGATTTCTTCTGCTACTTTGCAGGCTTATTTTGAGTTCATAAATTAATGACATCGAGCTGCAATCCCCCCCCCCCCCAAAAATAGGGAAGCGAACACTCTGTCCTCCTCCGTGAGTCACAGTCAGAGGAAAGCAGTGCGTGCTGGCTTTGGTCACTGTGCTGGTATAGCATGCTTGTTATGTTTGTGTGCGCTGCCCCCTAAACCAGCTCTCTGTGTTGACCTGTTTGGCAGTGCATCAAGATGTACAACACCGACTGGCATGTCATCAACTACAAATATGAGGCTTACACTGGAGACTTCCGCATGTTGCCAAGGTAAGGATGACCGACGTAAATTAGAAATGCAGTTTGGAAATGTGGAATATGTAGCGGTTAGAGTTTGTGCAAACAACATCAGAGTTCTTTACTGCCAAATATGTAATATGTGCAAGAGATTTACTCTGCTCATGTGGGTCTGCTTGATGACGACATGCAGCAAATCACTGTTCCTGTATATTAATTCAGCTCTGATGTTTCAGCAGATGAGAGGAAATACTGTGTACAAATCGAACTAACTGCACAGAGTGCAGCCAGGTTTTTCTCTGCAACCAAACAGGTGCAGCCCAGATGTTCTCAGTCCATATTTCAACGGTGATAAAGCTTCCTGAGGAAATAATTTTTACGACTGCAACCTGCACTTGAATCCTACACTGGCGTGAAAGACACGTGATATGTGTAACAACATTCTCCGTATACCCTCTAAAGGGAGAACAAACCTATAATGCAATAACGGACAAGGTGGCACAGCATTTACTGACTAGTGCAGGACGTGTAGATCAGGCAGGGATTTGTTACGCGCTTTAGAAAGAGTAAGGACGAAGAGAGATAGCAGACCTCACCGCAGTAAAAGTACGATAGTCAGGGGGCTGCATTATTGAAGACTGCTGACCCTCTCTCACTGTCTTTCCAAAGCAAAGGCCTGAAGACAGACAAGCTGCCAGCCCATGTGTTTGAGATTGATGAAGACGCCAAAGACGAGGTGAGTAGAGGGGCCTGAGCGCCGTTAGATCACAGTCATTGATCGCTGCAGTAAAGGCGAGTGGTCTGCTATTGACTCACTGGGGCCTTTATGGGCAGATTGCGCCATGCACATACACACAGCTTTTAGTGACATGCTATAAACCCTGCTCGGACATGAAAGTGATCCCTTTTTAATCCTTTTTGAATCATGGAGATAAGACACAAAATTTGGCACATCCAAACATGCCTGAATATCCTGAAAATATCAGCAAACAAAGCAGCCATGCCCAGTGTGGACGTGCATTGAACTGGTAATTGCGCTGGAAGATTCCCTGTGACTTATGGTCTGCCAGTCTTTTAGTCCACCCAGCAGTGTGACCCCTCTGAGACTGAGTGCGGGGCGGTGAAACCAGCAGCCTTTTTACGTTCTATAAATAGCCCTCATTGATCCTCCTCCCCCCTTCCCTCGGGCTGAATACATAGAAACTTAGAGAAAGTGTTTAATTGAAGGAACATAAATGCTGATGTGCTGCCAAGACGGGGAAGGCGGGGGGGGGGAGATGCCTCTATTACTTCTCGAAACAGCCCGTGCTACTGTTACTGTTAGTAGCAAGAATATTTAAGAAAAAAACGAGAAAACAAACATAATGCACACAATACACTTATGATAAGGCAAATGATCATAGAGCTTTATTTTATATTTGGTTGTATAAATGTTTTGGTCCATGACATAACCCTTTCTATCCATCCACAGGGCCAGACTATATATCAGTAATAATGCAGCCAGAGGCATTAGGCATTAGGGGACAATGTTAAGTACACTCCCCCTGTTGATATGAGGTAGGGTGTGGCGAGGTGTGTACGCATGGCGGTCGCCCGCTGTCAGTTGCTCTATGTCTGATGGAAGCATGGACGTGAGCAAGCTGTGGGAGGAGAACAGCCGGCCAATTGGATTACAGGACAAAGCTGGCGAGAAAGTGGGAGGCGCGATGCTCGGAGGACAACACGCCGCGTCAATGTGATTAGGCTCCTCTCAGTCGTGCACACACCCAAACACACACGCGCCTCTACACACCTCAATCCCTTTCACCCTGTCATGATATGTGTGTCATGGTCCAGGCTTACATTAAGTCAATTAGGCCTCCTTGGACTGTGCATTACTCCCGAGTGTGTGTGTTTGTATATGCGTACGAGAGTGCTCACTAAGAGACCATTTCAT
Organism: Coreoperca whiteheadi; assembly: GCA_011952105.1. NCBI lineage: Eukaryota > Metazoa > Chordata > Actinopteri > Centrarchiformes > Sinipercidae > Coreoperca > Coreoperca whiteheadi. The sequence continues at coordinate 4,712,818 of CM022475.1, read as the reverse complement.
TGTGATGAATCTTTGTGTTTTCTGTGGTGCTGATGAACAGTCCCATGATAGTTGGGAGGCGGAAAGGCTGCGCTGACAGGTCGGAGGCGGAATCCTGATGATCCCTTCATGGGAAACCAAATACATTCTCCTGATAAACTGATTTGGCTGGACAGGGTTGGGATAAGAAATGATGGCATTTTTCACTGACTGAACCTTGTGAACTGCGATCAGTGCACGTTTCTCACAAACCAGCTACTTTTCAGGAAAAAAAAAAAGAAAGAATCATGTTTCATGCAGATCTGGCATTAAATATTGTAAACAATGTCAAACACTTTAAGCTATTGAGACTGTATTCTGTCTACAAGAACAGTGAATATTGCGATGCTTAATACGTAAAAAGCATGAACCTGAATTAACCTGCGTTACAGAGTCCGTCTTGGTTGATTTTCAGTGTTTGTGTCTGTCAGGACTCCTCTTCGCTCTGCTCCCAGAGGGGAGGCATCATGAAGCAGGGCTGGCTTCAGAAAGCCAACATCAACAGCAGCCTCTCCGTCTCCATGAGGGTGAGTCACCGCCAGACCTCCTGTCTGTTATTTATACCACATAACGGCAACAAATGAAACAACAACAGGAAAACATAGGGTTCACAACAGAACGAGGGAGACAGGGCAGCTCGTCATTCTCCTTCACGGCTGATGGCAGCGTTACAACTACACAATTCTCTATCATCTTCTGCGTTATTCTGTCCCATCGCACTGTACTGTGTGTTACAATCAAGAACGTTTACATCATTGTCTACAGCTACACAAACATCAGCATTTACACCTGTTGACTATAACAGAAATCTACTCCAGCACTTGTCAGTGGTGACAAGAGCCCCAAAATGCTTTATAGAACTTAAAACTAACAGTAAATGCTGTAAAGATAAGAACAAGGAAAGAGGCATGAACGTTATAAAAGGGTGGTCAAAAACACCTAGTATAAAATGTTGTGTTTAACATTGCAGCATCTTCCCTTCAATCAGGAATTTAAATCACGTTAGCAGGCAATAACAGATGTGTTTAGAAGCAGCGTTTCCAATCTGTGTGAAGATGTGAAGCCCCCTGACTTGCTCTCCATTGCTGTGAATTGCAGGTGTTTAAAAGGAGGTACTTCTACTTGTCTCAGCTGCCAGACGGCTCCTACATCCTCAACTCCTACAAGGATGAGAAGAACTGCAAGGAAACCAAAGGCTCCATCTACCTGGACTCCTGCATAGACGTCGTTCAGGTACAGTATGCAGGGCTGGAACAAGAAACCTCAAATGCACAGTTGAGAATACTGCAATAACAGCAGTAGCAGCAACTTTTAAATTTTTTAGGTTGACCAACGCTTAAGCTTTCAGTATACCGTGCCGTTTGTTTAATTGATCTCCTTTTGCTGTGTCTCACTCTGTGTCCACTTTGAGTTTCCCCATCTCTGGCACAAGCTCTCACCCTCGTGAAAGTCAGCGTGTTACCTAGTCTTGTCACGCTCCAGGGGCTTTTAGCCACTTTGATTGGAGAGATTTGCTGCATTCCATTGGCTTGGGCAGAAAAGTCCGGGTTCTGGCAGATTACGAGGGGCTGCTGATGTTGGCTCACGGCACAGGCTGGTACCTCATTCAGGTCTGCACCGACCGGAGAGGCTGCCAGGAAGCTTTCAGTGTGATGAACACATTCAGAAGATGAAGGGGAGGAGTGAGGAGACTCATTTAAGCCAGTGGGTTTAATGGGGAAGCTTGTGGAGTATGGTTGTTAGTAACGCGTAAAGCATGTTTTGCATCAGCAACACGTTACTTTCATAGAAAAATGATCCAGTGTCCATCTTTAGTGAGTACTTTGTCTGCTTGAAACCATCCGAAGCACTGTGCAGGCAAAAAGCTCATTATAAAGGTACTTGTGTTGAAATGTTTTGGTCAGAAAAACACATACATTGGCTCTGTTATATAAACCACAAGGGGAAATCCTGTTGTGTTGTCCCAAACTATCTTATTACCGGGACATAGGATGATCTTTTATCCATTGTTAGCGTTTGGTTTGGGGGAAATCAAAATCTATCAAAATACAATAATTCCCCCCCTCAGAGCCCTAAAATGCGGCGGAATGGCTTCGAGCTGAAGATGCAAGACCGCTACAGCCACTTCCTGGCTGCGGACAGCGAAGCAGAGATGGAGGAGTGGGTGGCCACGCTGAAACAGGCTCTGCAGAGCAGCACTGAGGCCAGCCAGGACAGGAGGAATGGTGCAGAGACGCTGGACTGTGCCCTGGGTGAGTTGCACCGTACCTACATGTGCACATACATATGCCCACATCATCGTGTCGTCAAAGAATTATTTACAGTCCTATTGAAAAGTTGCAGTACCATCATGGTCCATTTAGCTATGATGATGTTAATAATAGCATGTTAAAACATAACCTCTGAGCCAGTGGTGGTGGCCAGGGTTACAGGAAGCCCTCTTCCTGGTAAGGGAGTCCGAATGGCCCTGCATTTAAGTCTGAGCCCCGTGTTGTGACATTTTATTAACGGCTAGAGACAAAGAAGTGATGTGCTTGCACATCAGCCGTAAATTCTTCTAAAAGATGTTTAGCTGTGCAGGTACATGTGAATCAAAGCTCAGGAATCTGAAGACCAATTTCAGCTGTTACATTGTTAGTTTCGCTCTTTAGTTTCTTTAGGGGGCAGTTTACGGTGAATTGTCGAACTCGTTGCTTGTCCTGAGTTGTGGAAGAACGCCAGTAGTTTTGCGCAGTTTGCGTATGTCTCTGTGGACCCTTTTCCTCCCGTATATAATAGTATACTCTCTGCAGAACGCCCAATAGGCCTAGCTTGGTCACAAATCTCCAAGATGCTGATGAACGACTGGGAGCCCATCCAAAAACACGGAGAGTTCACTCAGTCTGTCATGTGTTGCCTGGGAGTCAGCAGAATAGTGAATGGCCTCTTTTTAATCTGGCCAGGAAACGGTATTAAAAGATATTAGTTTGTCCATCCGAGAAACACAATCTGCAGTCAGCCACGTAGGGAGCCATCAGGGAAACACCGATGGGGGCAGAGCTTTACTGGACCTGGTTTGCAACAACGTGATTTATCATCAGACTGGGTCTCTGTGCACTCGCTTTGCTTTTACTAATAAGTCACTGCTATCCTGTTCAATCAGATGACGACACTGCCAGCCAAGGCAAAGGGGAGAGCCTGCTGGAGAGCCTGGGGAGGAGCTTACACCCTGAACTTATGAAGGTATGAAGGATGGAGGGATTGTCAGCGGATTGGCTGAGTTAATGAGATATAGGTATACAGAAACATTGCAGATTTCAAATGTGTGTTTTGTATTTAACATGGTATTTGTCTACATCCCTTGTGGACAGGTTTATTAACTTAATCATTATTTATTTGTAGGATTCCTTGGGGTTTTTTTTGTTGTGCCTATCACAGTCAGTAAAGAAATGAAAAAAGCTGTCTTCTTTTAACCGAAGAATTTAATGACATTAAGACATATCTCATCTCCAAACTTAGTCGGAGCTTTTGTACCAGACCCCATTTCTAATCTCTAATGTTTATAAATGTCTACAGGATGCAGGACCCATAGGAGAGCAGCTCTTTGTTTGAGTCGGCTTTCTAAGCCTGAGAACAGCAGTGTTTATTCCGCAGAGACCGTGCCGTTTTAACATGTCTAGAAACCCGGAGCTACGCACCGACAACAAAGCCCTCTGTGCTGCTGTTTCCCTCCGCTTGCTCTGGGCCGCTCCGCTCCAGCCCAGCTTTTCCCTCTCCACGCAGAAGATCACTGGAGTTTGTCTGCAGGCTGGTCACAGGGAGAGCAGAAACATGGGGAGGGGGGAGTGGGGAAGGAGATGGATTAGGGCTCTCACTGTGACCGGAGGCTTTGATTTGTTTGTCTCCATTAGATTCTCTTCTTTCTCCTTCTGTCTGGGTGTGCTGACTGCTTGTCTTCTTCTCTGTCTGTATTTGTGTTGGTTTACCAGCAGAGAAAACACTAAGAGGCACCTTGACTGTGTAGGCCCACTATTGTGTGAGATACTACTTTTGGTTTGAAACCAGTTTCTATTGTCCTCTGTAAAACTACCCAAGTTTTAACAGTCTTACACTGTGTCTTACGTGTGTGTGTGTGTGTGTGTATATATTTATTTTTTTCTTTTCTTTTCAATGAATGAGAATAACAAAAGGTCTGAGAAAAGGCCTCCCCTCAGACAAAGCTTGGAAAAGGGTGCCCCTTCACCCCCCCCCCCCCTTAGTTCACTTGCTTAGCTTCACCTAAGGGATCATGATTATGTTATTTGATCCCATAGATGCTCGACAGTTGAGCCAAGATAGCCTAACAGGGCTGTTTGACATCCCTTCAGACTACACCAAATACATACAAAAGGTCTGTCCTAAGGCATGTCTTAGTTTCTGAGTCTGGGAAAGTGGGGGGAAAAAAAACTAAAATTCCCCAAAAACTACCATATCTCTAAACTATCTATTGAACCAAGTTGCACACATTCAGGCTATTCTATGTGATCGCCTTCTGATAACTAATGGAATATTTTTGAATACTTGTAATACTTCCATTCACTGAGCCTCCCACTTTAAAGACCTCTGCAAAAGACCAAAAAAGAAGAAGCGAAAATCAGCCTAATAAAATATTTTAAAACTAAAAGGTATCATACAATTTCTAAAATTGCAAGAATACAAGGTCAAATGCTATTGATAAACCGACTGAATAAATACTGAATACATTTTATGCGCCTTCCATTCCTCCTCTCTGTGTTTCTGCAGTACGCCAGGGAGACAGACCAGCTCAATAAGATCAACAGGAATGAAGGCAGACAAAAGCTTTTCTCTCTGGATCCTGAGACACAGGTACACAAGGTGCTTCTTATAACGCTTAGTTGTCCTATGATTTATTGATTTCACAATTGATTCAGCCTATTTGATCTCTCCAACCCTTTCCACTCTTTCCTTCGACGTTATCCTCTTCCTTCTTTCTCCGCATGCATCCGCTCGCTGATCCTCTCTCCTCTCCACGGGATCAATGTCTCCCCTCGGGTTGTTTTTCTCTCCTGCCTCCTCCTTCCCTTCTTTCCTCGTCTCCTCCCTCCTGTCCCTTATCCAGAGGCTGGACTTCTCCGGCATCGAGCCAGACGTGAAGCCTTTTGAGGAGCGTTTTGGCCGCCGCATCATGGTCAGCTGCCACGACCTGACCTTCAGTCTCCAGGGCTGCGTTAGCGAGAAGGGAGACGGCGTCCTCACCAACGTATGTCCTCACCTTTCTTCCACAGCAAAGATTCATTTGATATTCTGCTAGTATGACTCTACTCCTGCCTCTGCTACTTTCTATGCTTCACCAGGTACTGCTGCTAATGATACACTTTTCATAGTCAAATAGATTACCATAAAACAAAAGCATAAAGGTTTGGAAAACTAATTTCACATTTTTGTCAATCATCTTAGGGATTAAACCAAGCGACCTTTTTAATCTCAAAACTAGATTTTGGAACTTCCTGCCCGAGATCTGAGGAGGCATGCTACAGAAAATACCTCTCTACAGATTTCGCCTGTTTGCACTTAAGCATATCTGGTCACAGCGCACCGTTTTCCTTTCCACCCCACCCACCTTCCACCGTGTTCACCCACTGCAGTGCCGCCCCAGATAATACACCTTCATAATTCATGCTGGCCTGTCTGGAAGCAATGGAAGTAACCAGGCCAAAAGAGGATAACGCACCTAGATAGAGTTGTAACGCTTGATGATAAAATCGGTTTCAAGCAAAGTGTCGAGCACTTCCACACACGGATGTTGCCACTTTGTTTTCATTTAAAAAAAAAAAAAGAATCTAAACTAGAAACACCTTTTGCTGCTTCAAATAAACAAGGACTTAAGGTTATGCAAGAAGTCAGTCTGATAAATGTGGAAATGTCTTCAGTGTGTAATCAGTGACGCGCTCCTGGTAGCATGAGGCAACAGTTTAGGGCATGTGCGAGCAGCGCCTTCGTCAGAGCAGATTGCTGTAGTCCGAATACATCGAGGAAGACCACTTCCTCCCTGCTTGCTGTTGCATTAGAGGAGATGGTAGGAGAATAAAACTGACTCATATTTGTGGTTTGGAGGCAGCACGCTCTCCCAATCCCTCCCGTTCTTCTTCCCTCCACTGCTTCCACGGGCTCTGATAGGTTTCATGTTTATTGGATGGCATGAGGCTTGTCCATCAGGCCTAAAGTGCACTTAACAATGTGTGGGCAGCGCTACTGCAGAGCCAATATTTGCCTCCAAACTAGGGAATTTAACGAATTGAAAAGAACTAATTAATATTTGTTTTTGGCGTGTGAGATACCGAAAGTCAGTAGTTTTAGAACATTTCTTCTTGCATGTTTGGGCTCATTTTACTGTAAGACAAACGTTTCTAAAAATGGAACAAATCTACAATTTTAATTGTTGCAGATTAAAACTCTTCTAAAATTCACACTGATGCTGCTGTTTTAGGTGGTTTGCCAGCTTCTTAATGCAGACTGAGGCAGTCTTTTATACATTAGGAGAGACAATGACCTTTGAGGTGTCACATTGAAGGTGGGAAACACTGAAGTTTTATGCATCTCTGTGTCTATTGTTTCGGTTTTCTGTCACATATTACGTAGCCATTTGTGTATGTAAAACAACAAAAAAAGTGAATGCATCCAAACATTAGTGATTTTTTTTTTTTTTTGCACTACGTCTACCTCAGCAATTCATTTCACTTTCACAGTGGTGTTGGTTTTAAGAGTTACAACTGCCTTTGTTGTGCCAACCTTGAAAGAACAATGTAAGAACAATTGTCAGACATTATAGGGTTAACATTATCATTCTCAATGCCCCAGCAAATATGCAACGCGCTTGTTAACCTGGGCTCCTCCATTGTATGCTCCTGACATATCTGAAAAAAGGAATAGGTGGGGTGAATTTTTAATGGTCCCTCTATTAAGCTGAATAAAGCCAGCATGAAATGTGATGTACAGTGAATGAAGGCAGGGATATAATAAACCTTGGCTGATGTTTTTAAGTGTGAAAAGGCCTTAACCATCTCCCCGCTGAACCCCAGGTGGAACCGTTCTTCATCAGCCTCGCTCTCTTTGACGTCTCCAAGAGCTGTAAAATCTCGGCCGACTTCTATGTTGACCTCAACCCGGCCTGCGTCAGGGAGATGCTGACCAACGCCTCGGGCCAGCTCTCTCCTTCATCGGACTCAGAGGGAGGAGGAGGAGGAGTCAGGGAGGGAGGAGGGGGAGGTGGAGTCATGGTGAATGGCGACTCCGGGAAAGGGAACGGCCTGCCTGTTCTTCAGAGGGTGTCGGAGGCTCTGCTGCGCCTCCCTACACAGGTAGAAACGTGACTGGGTTTTATTTGGCTGTTTGATTGAGGAAATGACTTTACCTGACTCGCTTGCAGTGAACAGCCAGAGTCACTGTTGTGCCATTCACACAGATCAGGGTGTGAATAACAGTGTTGCAACAGTGAAACACATTTAGACATCATTGCCTTCTGAAAAACACAGAATGTAATGACTTTAATTAATTATTTGTATGCATGATCCTAGTAAAAATGTAAAAACTAACAAAATACTGCATTGACTACAGAAGATATAAATATACAAAGTGTAAAACTGGTGATGGTAAAAGTGATGTAAAGAACATAACTTGTAATTTTGCTAATGTAAACTTTTAAGACAAGCGATTTAAACGTCTTTGGGCCAAGTCTTTAGTCAGGCTGATACAGTTTCTCTAGTTTGCTGCGTTATATTTCTAGCACTAAAGCTGTTTAATTACAAACAGAAGTCACACGGACTCTTTCGGCAGCCCTGTCATCCTGTCAGGTTAGGGGTTTTGCTGATGTGGGTTTTGCTGATGTGAAACTGGTTCTTCAATTCTTTTGAGCTGCTCATTCTCTGGCTTTCATAACAATTAGGCCACATGAAGAACCACCTGCAAATGAGCACTAGCTCAGACTGTGGTGTGCTCTTCCTCAATGTCGATAACCTTGTCCTTGTGGGTTATTTTTTATTTTTTTCCTTTCTGGTAGTTGGTCCAGACTGTGCAGCTTAAGGCACTTAATAACATAAAAAATAGACATAACAGTTACAGGTGAAGATATGCAAAAGAGAAACAATGAATCTAAAGCAAACCATGTAAAAGCATATTACATTTGTACGTCTGTGTGCATCCAAAGACACCAATATATTGACTGCTTGAAACACAGGAAAGAACCTCAAAGGGTTACAGGAAGCCCCTCTGTGTGAGGAGTCCTCAGAAGACCTTTCAGTACTTCAGTCTTCTGAAACAGAGCAAGTAAGAGGATACATACAAAGAGTAGCTCAAATGCAAGGCAGAGTAAAAGTAAAGTCTGTTAAGAACTACAGTTGACAAAAAACACAGGAAGGATTTAAAACGGAATCATGACCGTCACCAGTGGAACATTAGTCACTCCCGACGTTTTCCAAGCCTCGTCAGGTTGCGGTTGGATGCTGTCCTCCGTCCTGCCTGGGTTTGAAAACGGCCTTACGCAGCTCAGCGTGGTGTCAGACTGCTGAATTGGGATTTATTTCTGCAACACATCTGCAGCCGGCCTGGGTGGGACAAGCTGCTCTCCTCCTACGTCAGAGGACTCTACTGACATTGTGATGACTGAGGGATGGAGCTCTTGATCCAAATACACGATAATACTGCTTTTCATGTTGATTTCTCCCTTTTAATCCAAGCGCTGTGCCTTCAGTTGTCACGCCATTGTAGTTTTTCCAGATGGTGAGTGTGTCTCCAGACAATGCTCGGCCCGTGTCCAGCCTTTTTAAAAAAACGTTAAAACGATCCGCGTGAGATCTGAGTTTAGCTCATTCAGCTGGCATCCACAAGTGATTTAAGAATCCCTTTTGGCTTGCCAGTTTGCGGTTTTGATATCAGCTCAGTGCTTGATGATTTAAAACTTGTCACTTCTCCTTGCTGTATTTTAAGTCGAGAGTTTATTTAGTAAAGAATTCTGCCCGTGTGTGAGGGTTACTCTTGGCTTAGGCCTTGTGCAGACTCCTGCAGGTGCTGAGATCAGCGCACACACACACACTCACACACACAGTCGTGTTTCCATCACTTTCGGGGACATTACATTGACTCACATTCATTCCCTGGAGACTTACCCTAACCCTAACCATAACCACTACTAGATCAAACCTAACCCTTACGCTAGCCTAAACCTAACCTTGCCCTTACTCTAACCTTAAACCAAGTTTTCATCCTAAAATGTAACGATTTACGTTATGGGGACTTTGCATTTTGTCCCCATAAGGAAGGCAAGTCCTCACAATGTGACTGTGTAAACAGCTTTATGTCCCCACAACATTAGCAGTACCCGCCCCCACACACACACACACACACACACACACACACACACACACAGTCTGTTGCTCCCCTCTGGCTGCGTGGCCCCTTTTTAATGTGATTAAGTCACTCAGCAAAACTGGTGCCTGTTGTAAATTAGCAGCAGTTAGGTTATAAAACGCACTCAGATACTCACTTTCCATTTCCATGACAAGAGACGTGACTGGGCTATCACGGCAGCAGAACAGGAGAGAGTCAGAAACACTATTTCTAATAGAGAAAGCAGCAACCAGTAGCAGGCCGGACTGGTACACTACAGTTCGAAAGCTGCGGACATAAAATAAAAGAACCGTTGCAAGGTGCCGCATGTCTAATTTATGGACTTAACGCTACGTTCTGCCAAGCGACATCTGTGAAAGTTCTACACCAGCACGCACACACAAACAGAGCAGGCTCTACCTCTGTGATTCGTGTGCTATTATAGCTTGGCAGACCACAGTTTTAATTTAGGTGCATTGGGTGTGGTCCAAGGACAGAGCCTCCACTGCATCAGCAGCTCTCAGGAAGCCACAGCCTCTGTTCCAGGTCATTACATAATTCACAAATCCAAAACATTTTGTCTGAGTGCAAATATTAGGGAGTCTCTGCATTTTTTATTTTTTTTTTGTCTCAGCTACAAGCCAGCAGTAGTACGGCGGTTAACGTTTGCGGAAAGGAGCTGTGACACGGTTTGCGAGCTATTCTTGGATGTGTAATGGCAAAATGTTGACTCCCCCCCCCCCCCCCCCCCCCCCCCCCCCCACACAACACAAGAAAGCAAAAGAAAAAAAAATAAATAAGAAGAGCAGACGGCGCGAGGGGGGGGGGGGGGGG
>CM022475.1:4678000-4702581 GCA_011952105.1 Coreoperca whiteheadi | reverse complement strand
GCTTTTATTGTCTGTTGTCAAATCTGTTTTTTATAAACATCGGGGTGGGTATAAGAGAAAGGGGCTTGGACAGGGTTTGCGGGCTTTTCTTTTACCACACCGATGGGTGTTAAGAAACAGATTTTTTGGTGTGTAATTGCAAAATGTTTCCTCCCCCCCCCCCCCCCCCCCCACGTTGTGCAAAAATGGTTATGGGCAACCAATCATAATGTCATAGATTGGAGCCCGAAGCAGCTGTGTGTGTGTGTGGTTGTGTTAGAACTATAAAGATCAGGGGCAGGGTTATGCCTCGGAGTGTGTGTGCCTGAATGGCACCATGCTCGTCTCTCCTAAGATGTGTATTATTTATGTGCCCTTCATGAGGTCTACGTCTATTTGGATTTAAAGCTGCATTAGCCTCTTAGATAGTGCAGCTGCTCCGTTGGTAGTGCCACTCAGTTTCATTACTTATGCTGAAACCTTTTGGATTTCCAAACTTACTTCCTGCTGCTTCTGGCTAGATTTTAGTTTCTGTTCCAAGAGACCTCCATGGAGGTTCTTTTATTTGTGTGCGTGTGTTTGTGTGTATGTATTAATATGAGCAGCACGGCTTTGTCCGAATGTTATTTCGGTCCCCTTGAGATTGTTTGTGTCAACCGATCCTACAAGCTTAAAGACAGCCCCGTCTCACCAGACCAAAAATAGATGTGAGCCCCATGTGGTTTTCCTGTAGAACTTCAGCTAACAGCAGCCACTTCCCCTGCACTTGCCTTGTAGAGAAGCAGTGGGTGAATTGAAGAGCAAAAAGACATTTCAAATTTGAATTGCAGATGATTACCTACCCAGCAGTTTGGATTGAGAGGTTGCTCTTCAGACCTGTGTATCCATTAAGTGATCCTCTCTCCTCTAGGAAAAATCCTAGGGGAAGACAGTCGCAGTCTGCCTCTACACATTACAACCGCTGACCTTGTTTTATACTATATCATCAAGCCCCTACTCTAATTAGCCCCCTCACTCCTCTCTCCTCCAGGGTATCTTTTCAGTGACCAACCCCCATGCAGATATCTTCCTGGTGGCCCGCGTCGAGAAGGTGTTACAGAACGGCATCACGCACTGTGCCGAGCCGTACATCAAGACCTCTGACATCAACAAGGTCAGACTTGCCTCAACTTTGGCCCTCCCTTTTTAAAGACAGCCGCAAAGCAGCAGCGCGCTTTCCAGTTTACCATGCTGTCTTTGCCCTTTTCTCTTCCGTACTCATCTAGTGTTTGTCTCCTCCCAATGTCTCCGCAGACTGCTCAGAAGGTGCTCAAAGCTGCCAAGCAGACATGCCAACGCTTGGGCCAGTACAGGATGCCATTCGCCTGGGCCGCCAAGTAAGACAGGAATAATCCATGAGTCCAAATAATACTCGTTAATGAATCTGTTTTGATTCATCTTTTGCAACGGCCTGATACGAATGCACAAAAGATGTCATCACCATATGATGATAGAATGCATTGGATTTTAAAGCCTTAAAGTCTACACGGGCTGTATAGACACGACGTTAGAATTGGCTCAGTAGCATGATAATGACACTGACATGACCTTTTGTTTCATTATTCTATTGAATTGTTAAAGAAATCTGAGATGTGGGCGGTTCACAGCTTCTCATTGAAAACCAGTGTAGTAGTGATGCAACATACATTACAGTAAATATAACACAATACATATTTAAGCAGTCTACCTGCCAATTTAAACGGGATAGGACTACATGACCCTAGCATTAGATTCTTTCTAAATAAAAGTCCAGCATTTCCAGGTTGACAAGTTAATTTAACCCTGATTTGAAAATGGGACTGTCTGGCTGTTTGCGTGAGGCATGTGTAATGTGTTTCCAGGCAGGTGTTCAAAGACGCTCAAGGCAGCCTGGACATGGATGGGAAGTTTTCTCCTCTCTACCGCCAGGACAGCAGCAAGATCTCCACCGACGACATCATCAAGCTGCTGGCCGACATCAGGAAGTGAGTCATCGCCACTCTTCTGCTATTTTAGCGAGTGCTTAGTTACTGTAGCCCAAAACACTCGTGCCCTTGTGCTTTTACGCCTTTTTAAGTCTATGTTTCAAATGGCATCGCATAGGTGACAACTCAACTCCGGATATACCTGATAGAGGTCATCCCATCAATAAATAGCACTTTGTAAGTTTAGAAAGGGCCTTTGTTCAGACTTGATTGTGCCTTGTTTTTATTTTAAATCTCTTTTTCCTCGACAGACCTGAGAAGAGCAAGCTTCAGACCATCCCTGGACAGCTGAATGTCACCATTGAGTGTGTCCCACCTGACTTGTCAAGTAGGTTGTCATTTCAAAACACTTCCCTTCTCCTGCCATTTGTCTCTCTGTAACAGTGCCAGCCGTGAAAACACACAAACCAATGCTCGGTGTAGATATGAAGGAGCCGTCAGGCCTTCTCTTACTTTGCTCTGAAAAAGATTACAGTGAAATAGGAAACCACCTGCCTTCCTGCGATCGCTTGTGCATCCACAGATCAACAATAGAAACAGTAAGTGCAAAGACCAACCCTGTGGTTCCCTCACCACACAAAATATTCCTGTTCCGAGAGCGCAAACGATACGATGGGAAGTACATGGAAAGAAGTAAGAGAGATGAAGCTGATGGTGGAGAAAGCCAAGTCATCTTGAAGAGATGAGTTGACAACTGTAGATGGAAGGCAGTTTTGGGGTCACAAAGTTAAAATCGGATGAAGGGAAGGAAAGGAGGAAGCGTTTTGGGTGATAAAATAATTGGAAATAAGATGTAATTTACGCTTCCTGTGCAGCTCAAAACCATGTGCATTTGATTGGTCTCCGCTGTTTTTCTTCTCACGCACTGACGAGCGGTTTGAGGTGTTTGCAGCGTACTTAGCCCACACAAACACCGAATGTGCTCGAGTTGACTCTCCGGCCCGGGGCGCGAAAACGCGGGACGGAGCGCGCAAGTTAGGGGACCTAACCCGCCGCCGCTGTGCTCCCCCAGATACGGTGACCTCCTCCTACGTTCCCGTCAAGCCCTTCGAGGACGGCTGTGAGCGCGTGTCGGTGGAGATCGAGGAGTTCCTCCCTGAAGAGGCCAAATACAACTACCCGTTCACCACCTACAAGAACCAGCTCTACGTCTCGCCCCTGCAGCTCAAATACGACAACCAGAAGACCTTCACCAAGGTGCGTGACTCAGGCTGAAGCTGGATTTAAAGGGTTTACGATGGGGTGATGGTGGGAATGATAGATTAAAAAACCTTGCCACGAGGATGACCCATCACCGATTTGACGTCGTGGGTCACGCTCGCCCTCGCGGCTCACTTGCTCTGCTCTGTGCATTGATTGACTGATGTCACATTTCCTCCACGCCAGGCCAGAAACATTGCAGTCTGCATCCAGTTCCGAGATTCAGATGAAGAAGGTGCAACCTCTTTAAAGGTCAGTCGTGTGAACTGTATTGTGTTGTAATATGGAAGATACCGTATTTGTGAACGGTACACGCGTTTGACTTTATGTAGGAGTGCATTCACAGGGCAGTTGCGTGAAGGTGTATCTGATTAGCGTGTAGAATCAGTGCTCATCGGAGACAGTATGACAGAGTTGTAGGGCCATTAGGACTAATCTGAGATTTTGAAAAGAAAGTAGAAATATTACACCTTTTTATAATCAAATATTTTAGGATTTTGTAATGAAATGGAACCATTTACATAATGTCAATGAACCAGAGATGATTTGAAGCAGCATTTGGAGCACAGTGAGGACTTTGCTCGACTTTTACAAGGAAAACTAGTACCTGCAATACCACCTTTATGACTTTTTATCATGACAGCATGATTTTCTTCTCACAGATTCTAGACTTGTGTTACAACGTTTTTCTTGTCATGTTATGTCATCATTCTTGAAATCTCAAAATTCCTTTTCCTCCCAGTGGCCCTGATACAGTAGATACAAGGGATCGTTCAAATTTCTGGAAAAACTAACAAAGAAACCGAAATACTTGACGCTTTCATAACTACAAACACGTGGGGCGTCATAGTGTATCACACGATGCAATAATATAACGTAGGCTGCTGAAGTTCTTCTCTAACAGAGATGCAGAGGACTGTATGGACCAGTAGTTTATAGACTCACTGGAACACCGTCATCCAGAGAGATGAGTGTATGATATGCATGTATAAGTTTATGATATTTTGTCAAAAAGCATACTCAGGTCAATATACATGCGCGGAATAAAGCGGAAGAGAGAAGGGGGGGAAACAGGGCTGGATGAAACAAGCATGCACTTTATCTTCAACGGATCACCAGGGGCCTGGCACAAATGTCTCAGAAGCAATAATGCTGCCATGCAAACGTGTGGAATGTTGTAAGGGAGATTTGATCAATGCCAGAGGCCTCAGACATGATAAAGTGTTCCTCCTGTTGCTTTTCACAAAGTGGAAGTCAGAGTGCAGCTGAGGGGCCAGAAAAGGAGACAGGAAAAAGCCTACAGAAGCTGGTTATTATAGCTGGCAAGAGAAGATAATGAATGGTCACTCTTTTTCTCTCTCTTCTCTTCCTCTGTATTTCTCTCTGGCCCACACATGTCAAATATTTGTGGGTGGAAACCTTCATGGATTGTTTTTCTTTCTGCTCTTCCAGACGGAGGGTGGGAAACACAAACTCTTTGAATTTAACCACCAAAAACATTTACCCTCGCCCTGATGCTCTTGATTAGGACAGTCCTGACCGACCGATCAGCATGCAGTCATGCGCATTATATCTCGGATACTACAGATCGCTCACACACACACACACACACAGTCTGGTCTCAAACAAAGCTTTAAGTGCGATGAGGCAGAAAGCTGTTTACAAACAGTGAGCCGGAGCCAGCGGCACACCTCCTCAGGTGATTTTTGATCGGAGGCAGCCGACGCTCAGGCAGGTTCTGGGCTTTTCATAAGACCCAAATCCGACTGAAAGGGCATTCTTCTGAAGCTGTTGGGAACGAGAATGTGAAATTGGAAGAAGATGGGATTTCCCAGAGGTAGTGAATTGAAAATACATTGCTTTATGCCACCAGTCAGAGGTGCATTCATGAGCTGAGGTCTGATTTATTTGCGGGCTCACCTGAAATTGTACTTTTTTAATTTCGGGTAAAATGAGCTCTAGCAGTGCAGCCAGTAAAAAACAAAAAAACAAAAAAAGGCTTGTGTTTTTTCCGCGTGTGGTACAGGACGTGTATGAACAGGGCAGCCTCTCCGACTGATAAGAACCGAGGCAGCTCCTCTAGCCACACGTCGACCCTCATCCTGAGTGAGGTAATCGGGACTCCCATCAGCCCCCTAAACCTGCTCCTGCTGTAAGGCTCCCTGAATGGCTTGGGGGGTTTTTTTGTGTTTTTTTTTTTTTTTTTTCCCACGGTGGTATGCAAACCATGCATCCACTCCAGCTTTTTTTTTTTTTTTTTTTTCTCCTATCGGTCTCCGTCTCAGTCAGCTGGCTCCAGTGCTCCATCCTTCCTCTGGCCTGCACCGCTCGTTATTGTTCATTAGAGATGTCTACAATTGTTAGCATCCTAATTCCAGAATCAGAACCGGTCTGAATATTTTTCTTCCCTTTTTTGTTCTCCCCTCATTAGAAACATCCTGACCTTGCAACGCAGGTTTACCTTTTTTTTTTTTTTTCTTTTTTTTTCCCCACCGAACTTCTTCTCGCAGTGGCTGCTGCTCTGATACGACGACGTTTCTCCTAGAGGGTGCATTCATAAAATATCCCAAATTTGCAGCTGCTGATGGCTCTAGTTGCCATTTGGAAAGAAACATGAATATTTATGTCATTACATGTGGCGGGAAAATGATTTAACTGTTCTGTCTTTGTTGGTTTTCTGTCATCAACATCCAGCGGGCTGGTTGTTTGTCACTTTAATTAAAATAAGATAAACAGTGCTTTGTAAGGCCTGAAATTGTATATCATCTTTCATGATGAGGCCCCTCTTGTCTAGTCAGAGGCCATGCTTTTGATAATTTCAGGTTCCCCTTCTCTAGCTTCTGAATTTCTTTGTTTAATCTGTTGGTGCTTCCAAGATGCATACGATGGAGGGCCTGCACACTCGCCCCGGCCTTCACTCCAAATATTGCCAGTAATCACAGACTTCTGAGCACTTACTCACTGCTGTGCCTCGACATCAAAGGCCCAAAGTTGGATGACTGATGTGTGCTGGCTTGCCTTTCAGTGCCTCTACGGCAAGCCGGGAGACTCCCTCTTCACCAGCAGCACCTATGCCGCCGTCCTGCACCACAATCAGAGCCCGGAGTTCTACGACGAGGTGGGATGATTGCCTCGTAATGCTGCCCTCACTCACCCACAGGATCAACTCAAATTTCATATCACATTAGATACATTGAAGGCGCAACAATTAAGAAACTCTGATTATTCTGATGAAGGGGATTATTAACATCCTGTAACCTGTGTTCGGCACTCAAATTCCTCAGCCAGCACTGAGATAATCCCTTAAATCTGTCTCAGGGCAGGGCTGTGATCTCACACTAGACCGGTCACACAGTCCGAGACCCCACTGCACACACATGAGCGAAAGAGGTGGGGTCAGGATTCTGTTAGAGAGGTAGAGCAGAGGGGGGTGCATATGGCTGGTATCAAGCGGATCAGGATCTAAAGAGCCCCCACATACACCCACATGGGCAAACAGGCCAACCATGATCTTTATCTTTTTAACATATTTTGCCTTGAACTTTTATCTTTTTATCCTCTAAAAGCGCCTTTGAGTACACTGAAAAGGGCTGTATAAAGTAGATTATTATTATCCCTGTTCCAAGGATTCTGACATTTCAGAGAGTCTTAGTCAGGACGCAGACAGCCTTAATAAATGCTGTCACAATCATATGGATGTTTCCGATTTTCCCAAGAGAACAAAATGTAACCCATGTAACTGAATAGAGCCGTATTAGTGGAAAATGAGATGGCAGTTCTGTATGTGTCATTTCCTGTGAGAAAATCACCATACAAGACACAGGGGAAAATACATTCAGTTGCTGTTGCTGCTGCCCCCTGGTGGATACGGTCTGTCGTAGGTTTCACTAAAGGATGTTTTGGCAAATACTGTATTACGTGTCCCATGGGTCCAAGAGCTAAATACCGCTAAAATGTACTTTGCAAACGAACATATTTAGTTAGTAATCATTATACATTTAAGATCAAAAGACAGGGGAACGATAAGCAAAGTTGCACTGTTAAAGACAGACCGCTGAGCAAATAAGATGCCCCCACTTTCAATTAATTTGATACGTTTTAAACAAACAAACCAAAAAAGAAGACCATTGCCACTATTCCTAGAAGAGTGTGAAATATGATGACGCTACATTTTTCCGCTACATTTACAAGTAGTAGTACCCTGTATCATAACTACCCCAAATCCATTGTTGGTATCAGTATGTTGCTGTTCTGGTGTCAGAATAAAGCATGAAATGATGTTGATGTATGAAGCTTAAAACAGCGACCCGCTCCACTGTGTTCAGGTAAAGATTGAGCTGCCGGTCCACGTGCACGAGAAACACCACATCCTCTTCACTTTTTACCATATCAGTTGTGAGTCCAGCAGCAAGGCCAGCAGCAAGAAGAGGGAGGGAGTCGAGTCACTGGGTGAGTCTGCTGGGGAATTGATATATGCCTTTTGAATGTAACATTATTAAGAGAGAAAAGAGAACCACATGGCTGGCTTCTGTTTTCGTGTTCTACGAGGTTTTGTTTTCCAAGAGAACAGCGTGTTTTCAGTCGAGTAAAGCAGTTGCAGTATAGTCAATATGCTGCTTCCTAAAATTCATGGGAGTTCAGTATTTTAATTTTAATTCTAGTTTGTTAGGCTGTTTTTATGTTATGGATCTTGATAAACGAGGCCTAGTAGTGCTGCAATGCTGCCACTTTCATGTGTTCCAGTGGGTTACTCCTGGATGCCTTTGCTAAAAGACGGGAGGATGCAGTCAGTAGAGCTCCAGCTGCCTGTAGCCGCCACCTTGCCACCTGGATACCTGTGTCAGGACACCAGGAAGGTAGCGTCCTGTTCCCTTGAACCAACACTCAGTCCAATAAAGTAAAATGGCAGAGCTAAAATGAAAACTAATAGATGTGCAGAGTATTTGACATCAAACGATAAAATACTATAGATATACGATTCAGTCTTTTTGTAGCTATGCTCATTTAAAGTGCTAACTCGTAAGCTAAATGCCCACATATTAAATTGTCACATTAGGTTAACACTACATGATAACACTGTCTTTCTTACAGCTGACGTGTTTGTCCGTACGTTATGTCTCAATCAAGATACTTTCCCCGAAAAAAACTAACAAACTTAAATGCTTCATATTTGTGCGTACGTTTAACAGTCCCAACCAGATATCAAGTGGGTGGAAAATGCCAAGACACTGTTCAAAGTGAGGACCCATGTAGCATCAACAATATATGCTCAGGTACAACACTTCAATCATTCTTTAAATACCCACATACATGTACAGTATGCATTAAGGTAGCTGGTATAAAGAGTAATATTTTACTGTTTCCTCCACAGGACCTGCATCTGCACAAATTCTTCCAGCACTACCAGCTAATGAGGACGACATCAGAGGGCAACCCAGCTGAACTTATCAAATACCTGAAGGTGAGATGCTGTGAGGCTGTGCACTGTCATTTTCGAGCAGGCATCAGTTTACAGATATTGATCATTTATTTTCTAGGTGCAGCTGCAGATCATGTAGGGGTTGAGCTTGCAGTTCCTTACTATAGCTCAGTCATTTTCGCGTGGCACTATCTACTGTGCAGCCTGCAGTTTTTGTAGCAATGCTGCGGTTTCACAGAAGGTTTTATCAACTCAGTGATTAAATGAAATGTATTAATCAATATTTTTGAGAACTTCCAGTACCTTCCATATACAGAAATCTCCATCACTTTCAACTCACAAGACCTGTGGTGTCCCCCAAGGTTCAATTTCAGTACCTGCACTTTTTTTTTTCCATTCACAGAAATCTAGATTCCACTAAAGTGTTCACAACTTTAAAGATCAATGAATTTGTTCCTTGCTTTGATAAACAGGTGAAGAGAACAGGTAAAGTTTCACCTACTTTACATGACTTTCCTGTATTTCCATGTGTTTCTTCCTTCCCATAGTGTCTGCATGCCATGGAGACTCATGTCATCGTCAACTTCCTGCCGACGGTGCTGATGCAGCTGTTTGAGGTGCTCACGGGAGCAACCAAAGAATCTCACGAGATTGCTGTCAACTCTCTTCGGTCAGTTGTTCACTCATGTAAAATGTGGCAGCAGTTTTATACTATTTAATGCTGATAAAAGTGTTTACAAAATAGCACTGCCCTGCTGTGTGTTTTCAGTGTGATCATACATATAGTCTCCAGATGTCACGAGGAGGGCCTGGAACACTACCTGCGCTCTTTTGTTAAGGTAACCTACCAACACAAATGCTGCTACCAAGGGTTATAAAATCAAAAGAATTCCACACACGTCTTGCACTTGTGCAAAGAGAACGTTTCAAAAGTTATTTGGTAGAGGTCAGTTTCAGTTTAAAGTGCATCTTGTCTGGATTTGTGTTTCATTTTGAATTTTATTTCTCTTGTTAGTATGTGTTTGTGACCAAAAACCCTGCGTCAGGAAACTCAGCGACCACTCATGAGGTTCTGGCCACTGCTGTAACAGCCACCCTCAAGCAAACTGCTGATTTCAACACCAGCAATAAACTGCTCAAGGTGCGTGGGCTGCCTTTTTGTCACTTGGTCTGTCCGTACTGTTCCCGCACTAGTCCAGTTGTAGTACCAACGTTCGACAGCAGGGAGCATACTTACCATATAATGGCCCATCATGTCCTCAAAACAGAAAGTAAATTTCTCTCCCTTCAAAACAACAGAAGATCTTGGTACAGTTTGTATACAAGGACACAGTCAAATACCAAAAACTTAAAGTCACAACTCATAACACCTAGTCTTATACCCTGTATGAGGGAGAAAGAAAGACAATTATGGGTAAATGTAAGGAAATGTCAAAGTGTGTCTCAGTTCATTATTATCACGAGAGCCCGGAAGGCCAGACTTAAAACATACCTAACCTGAAGGGGACGGAGGCTTCTCAGATCAAGCGCGTGTCAAGCTCAACAGAATTTCTTCGTTATCATGAATTTATTCCACATATTGTGACCACTTCCATTGAAGACGCCTTTATGCATGTAGCTGCGGCGTGCGTACCGTATTTCTCACCTTTCTATGGGTTATCTCTGTGACGCTTAGACTCATATTTGTTCTCGTCATCGCCACTGTTGTTCCTTTCTAGAAAGGGTGCGTATTTGTGGAAATACCCATAGCAATCGAACTCCAATCCTCTTTTCTCCCTTTCTACAGTACTCCTGGTTTTTCTTTGAAACCATGGCCAAATCCATGGCCCAGTACCTGCAAGAGGGCAACCGCATAAAGGTTGGTTTGATGTGACTTGATTTACTTGGATCTCTTTTAGCTCATTGGCTCATCTTCCAAGAGTCCACATTAAACCCATTTAAGCATGCAATCATTCAGAAACAATTCAACGCATAATTGTTGACGCACACATGCAAACATAAAGTATAACCTACATACATTGGCACATATACATAGTGTGCTCCCTAGTGGGAACTTAAGTATTTTTCTTCTGTTGTTTGTTTCAGGTTGTTTGTTGTCAGTGTAAGGTTTTGTTTTCCTGCAACTGATCTTTTATCTCTGTAACCTGTGCATCACTAGTGGCCTCCGCCCAGGCACTACAGATGAAAATAAACTCTTAGCTACATCGGGTACAATACATGGATTAAATAATATATTCAGTACACATATTCATCTACATGTGTTCACGTATCGTACCAATGCTCTCCAAACCCACTGACAACTACTGTGTCTTTAGCAATGTCCGTGTTTGCTTGTGACTCTACCCAAAGGTCAAATGTCTATATCTGATGTGCATCCCGCAAGCAAATCTAAACCACATGTGGTGTTGCAAAACATGTCAACACATTCAAACAAACCTCACACACACTCAAAGACAGAACAGGGGACTCATGGTGAATAATGCAGGCATGTGTATATTCCACATTCTGGTGCCGTGAGTCTGCATTTCGTCTAGCTTTTAACAAGCAATGCCAGAGGTTTAGCAGTAAGCAAAGGGATGGCTGGAGCTGTATGCTGCTATTAAGGAGAAGTTAAACTGTGATCTGTTTAGAGAAAATGTGTACCTCCAAGTTTATCTCTGTACTGGCAATCTGTCTCCATAATGTTTTCGACCGCTTGACGTTTTAACTTTTTTAATGCCTTCAATCCAAGCGATCTGTCGTTCCATATTTTTCCCGACCATGTCCTTAGATGCCGCGGCCCCAGCGCTTCCCCGACAGCTTCCACCAGGCGCTCCAGTCGCTGGTGTTGTCCATCATGCCACACATCACCATCCGCCACATGGAAATCCCAGAGGAAGCTCGCTGCATCAACCTGAGCCTGGCCAATTTCATCAAGGTCCGAACGCAACATGCAAAAACGTGAAGCCAGCCTTTTCTCATAGTGTCTTGAGCTTCTCGCACAGCTCTGCCTGCCATTATTGCCCAATTAAGATTTTTAACTCCGCTCCAGAACACACCAGCTCAGGGCCCCGCGTTCAAGTTCTTGGTGCGTGGTTAACTGAGTTATCCAGGTTAGAATGTTGACGATTTGACATGAGCCTTTTGGATCTTCGAAAACGAAAATGTATCTGGACCTGTCGTCACATGACCAAGACGTTTTAGGGTTAATCACATGCATTAACTACTTGTGAAATACAAATGACACCCTTTCTTAGATTTAGAATGAAAGAGTGTTTGAAAAATCGCCATAATCTGTTAGTGTACGAGTTACCTATACTTATACATGACAAAAAAAAATAAAACTTAGATACTGCGGGTCAAAAGAAATGATCTTAACTAAAAGATGCTGTTTAAAAGACCAATGAAGCCAGAATATATTGCATTTAATTTGACACTAAAATGGGAGTGCCGATCATGTGATTGCAGTTACATGAGGTAGGTGTGTTAGGAGCCCTCCCAGCATGCACTAGGGCAACAGAATTATGGACATACGTCTAATTTTATGTCTTACTGCATTTTTGTTTTCATTTGTTCATGTTGTTTTTACGTTGTGCTCCAAAATGTTTCCACTGTTTCCACACATTAGTGTCAAACAATTAGATTTTACCAGTGAATGTGGTTAGCCTCCGAGTGATGTCGGCGCGTGATTGGTGGTTGGTTCCCGATGGATGCGCGAGAGACTTTTAAGTGATAATCAGAAGCCTGCTGTGAAAATGAGACCGTACTGAAAATGTCTTTAAAAAGCAGCTTCAATTGCATGAACAGTTTTTCAGCAAAATGAGTTCTGCAGTCATTTAATTTCTTTAAGTTTTGGTTGTGTTCAAATGACGAAAACTCTTTAAAACAGATCATAGTGCTTTTCCAATAACCTGCATGATCTCATCTGAAATCATATTTATATCAACACTGTTTCATTCTAAATCTAAGAAAGCGTGCCATTTGTATTTGAAAATGACTTCATGTATGGGGCTTCGCCGTAGAACGTCTTGGTCACGACCCAGCTGACTGCCAATAAGCCTGCACTTTAGCAGGTTTGGGTTTAAGGACTTGTGGTCCTGACAACCGTTCCAGGTGAATTTTAAACCAGTTTTCTTAGAACCCCACGGGGCCCTGTTTTTAAGGGTTAATCTTAGTCTCACAAATGGGTTTGTTTTTGTCTGGAATCACATCTATCGCATATACCTGAGCAGCATGTGCGCTAACCATGCTTTCCCTCCTCAGCGGTGCCTGACCTTCATGAACAGGGGCTTTGCCTTCGGCCTGGTCAACCACTACATGTGTCATTTCAGTCTCAAAGATCCCAAGGTACGTGCTCTGCCTCAGCGGGCCGGCGCACAGCAACTGCACGCTCAAAAGAGAAAGCAATGCACTGGACCGTAGGTGTAACTTGTAAAGTTAAGGGGACCTGCTGGAATGTGTGAAGGCTCCAGGCCATTGAAAAGAGGACAATAGTAAACTAAAATTAACCCCTTTTTTAGCTGATAATTAGCTGCTACTCTGGACAACTTTGTGCTTCGTGAAACACGGGTGCATTACCGGTTATGTAACCTGAAAGGCAATGTTGTATATTTAGTCTGTACATGACAGACAAATGTGCTGTTTCTCCTGCCCTGACTTCTCTATATCAGCAGCACATTTGACTAGCAAATTAAAGCAACACGGACGACCGGCAGGCTTTATTTGAGAAGCCCTGTCAGCAGCGTTGAGGGTTATATTTGAACAACTGGGAGAACCATATTTATGCACCACGGCGGCTGATAGAAATTTGCATATGCACATGCAGGTCACACACTCATGTTATGTATGTTTGCCACAGGTGCTGACTGAAATGAAATTTGATTTCCTGATGACGGCGTGTAACCACGAACACTTCATCCCTCTTAATCTGCCCATGGCTTTCGGGCGCACCAAGCTGCAGAGAGTACAAGGTGAGAGTCACACATCCTATTCTGCCTTCCAATGAACGCAGTATGCTTCCCCCAACCCCATCACTGATCTTGTTCTGACCTGCGTCCACCACACTGATTCCCACCTGCTATTACTGCTAACAGGTCTATCCGACACTAAATGTTTTATAGAACCACAAGTGAGAAGCAAACAAGTGTGTGCTGTGGAAATGCTGCATGTATTGTTTACAGTTTTACCCCCAATTTCTTAATTTTTACAACCCCCCCCCCCCCTCTGTTTTTTGTGTTTTGCTTGTGGTCAGATTTTATTCCATATGCGACGGAGCTTTTTGGCCCTGTAGGTAGGTGATGCTCACCGCACCGTGCTGCACCACCCTGTTCGCTGCCGTATGCAAACGACCTGCACCTCCTTGTTGTGACCTGCACTAACCCGCCTTCCTGTCAGCTCCCCCTTTTTTTTTAAATTTTTGTATTCATAGGACACCCATTCACTCCCACTCACTCAGCACAATGCTAACACTGGGCCAATGCCTTCATGCGCCCGAGCCCGTGTGTTGCCGGGGAGAGGAGCTTGGCTGCTGTGGAGATCACCTGACCCTCTTTTCTGACCGCTTAATTGACTTGATACTTGTAGACGCTAGACGGAAAGATCTCTTTATGCCGCTGCGGTTCTCTATGTGCCTCTCTTCCTCTCTCGTTCTGCTTGTCTGTGTCCGTCATTAGAGAAGATAACTGCAGATGGTTAATCGGTTCCCAGGGTGCATTGCCTGTTTTAATATCAACACAGCGTTGTTGTGAAACTGTAGGTCAATGTTTCTTTCAAAACCGACAACTTCTCATTTCCAGCGGCACGTCGCTCTGATTCCTGTTGGTTTGTTGCTGTTCTCTGAATCTGCAGAACGGAAATTTCTAACATTACACATTTCCTAATGTAGGCAATGAGTGATGTCTTAATTCCTGCCTTTTATGTGTGGTGTGGAAAAATTCATGCCTGGATGAATGTGTTGCGTGGTTTTGTTTAGATTACATTGCATATTGCGATGTTGCACTTTGAATGATTGAATTTCACAGTCTGCATCTGTATTCAATTACAACTTAGTGAACAGTACTGATTATATTGCATATACTGAGTGAAATACATATACATACATACTGAACTATACATAGAAGACCAACAATTATTGGTCTGACTGTGATTTATTCTTAATTTTACCGAGATCTTCTGTGTCAGTAGAAGATGCTGTTAGATTTCTAACTGCATGTACTAACTAGCTGCCGCTTTAACAAAAACACATTTCACTGGACTGGTTTTCAGATGTCTCCCAGTCAGTACCTCAATCTTAGTCTAGCAGAGCCAGTCCCAGTAAGCCATATTGGATTCCGCATCAGTCCAGTCCTTACTAACGCACTGTCTGGCCCAACCACAGAGCAGAGTCTGGAATTCAGCCTGACGGAGGAATACTGCCGTAACCACTTCCTGGTGGGGCTGTTGCTGCGAGAAGTGGCGGAGGCCTTGCAGCAAGGGCCCGAGGTCAGACAGCTGGCCGTGAGCGTTCTCAAGAACCTTCTTATAAAGCACGCCATGGATGACCGCTACACAGCCTTCAAGGTGAGGGAGGGCGGGGCACTCGATGATGCAAAACGAGACGAGATAAGAAGAAATCAGAAGAATGTGGAACAGGGGAGCCGGGTGGAAGAGTCACTGTTCAGAATAAATCTATTTGGAGAATGGAACAGTTAGAGACACTAACATTACCAGCAATGAATAACATTAGTTATCATAACACTGGACTGGACACTTCTTCTCTTGTATTACACGGGCTAATTCACCATTAGACTAGATCAGATTTGGACCAGATTTAGCGAAGGTTTGCGCAGGAAGGAGGGTGCGCTTTTCCACAAATTGACCAAATCCAAATGCCGGGCTGTGCACCTAACATGTACATGACAAATGCACACATTATCTCCTCTCCACAGACTGCAACCTCATTGTTTGCATGCAAAAGGTTAATGTTTGCTGTGACACAAGTTTGGCAGGCAACCATGTACATACGATAAACTGCAGTTTAACCGCGTGTTCACCCCCCCCACCACCAAAAAGATCCCAGTGGCTGTTATGCAAAGAAGCCAGTGCTTAGAGTGCAGGTGCCATTGATAGCAGCTGGGCACAGATGGTGTTTGAGTAGTGTGTTAAGGGCGGGCAACAACTGTGTATTTATCTTGAACCCACAATAGTTTCCCCTCATTATGTGCGTATCATTTTGTCTGCCTCTGTAACGTCATGTCATGTCACTCCTCCGTATTCCTCCACGTTTGACAGTTTCATCAGCGAATTTATTCTTGTTGTTTAAAAGCTCATCTGTTCATATTTTTAACGTTTCAGAATCAGCAGGCCAGGATCTGTTTGCTCTATCTGCCACTTTTTGAGCTGCTCTACCAGAACTTGCAGCAGCTGGCTACCCAGCCACACACATCCAGCTCCGGGCTTGGCCTCAATGTGAGTCCCCTCAGGAACCCTGGATTCCCACAGTGGGGTTTCTTAGTGCTTTGTAACTGCTTTCTAGAAAAAAAATAACTTACAACCTGTTGAGCCAAAATTGGCTCTTTTCCTCGAAGAGGAAGGCCTTTAGGAGATTTCACAGTTACAGTTTCTTGGACTCTGCATCTGGAAATGATGGATGCGTGTGTTTGTTTTCCCTGTTTAGTTGTAATGCAAACTTCAAACGATACCCATCAGCGGGTGTAACGGAGTAGCCTGTGCTTGAAAAATGGCCGCTCACATGTTGTTTACCCTAAAGTCTGAGCATTCCTCCGGTTTACGTGACCTAAACCTGATGCAAGTGTGCCTTTATGTAACAGTTTACATCTTAACAGCAAACCGGTCACTTGTTCCGTCTTGTGGCTGTCTAGGGCTCCAGAGATGACCTGATATCAACCGGTTCCACAGACAGCAGGAGGATCAGCACTGCAATTGAGAAAGACCATGGTGAGTTCAGAACCGCAGATACTGTGCAGTACAGAAGGCATCTGGCCTCTTCCTGTTTACAGATCATCCATTATCATCACCACAGAGGTCCTCAGCACCACAGCTACACAGCAATATTTATGTTACACAAAACGCAAGCCATTAGAAGCACTCTCTGTGAGAGCAGCAGCTGTGTGTCAGACCTGAGTGTGCCGTACATGGTTGTTTGTTTTATTTTTTTTTAGCTTTCTTGCGCTTCGGCACCACGTACATCACAGCACTTACTCGAGGCTGGTCCTTCTGTGATAATGGAGACATTTTAGTTTGTACGCCATTCGCTAGTGACCTGAGTTTGATTGTTGTCAAGATGAAAGTAGCACACAAGGATGTCAAAAAGGAGCAAGAAACAAACTCTCAAATAAAACTAGGGACGTATATACTATGTTCTCAGACTTCACAAAGATTCTTCAGGAGTCTTTCTACGAGTGGGTTCACAGGCTCACTAGTATTTCCTCTGATTAGTAAACTGATGAGTTCCCCCTTAACGGATGGTTTGTAAAGATCTCTCTATATGTCTTTCTATGGCCTTTTTATTCACTGATGTACTGTATTTTTTTATTTATTTTTTGAGTAGCATGAAAGGAACTGCAAAACAGAATTATACAACCCTTTGTTGTAAAATGACCAATACATCGATCATGGATCTTCTATCTGCCAGGTATCATGTTATCAATAGGTTTTGCCAGCCAAATACAGAGAACTCAGAGGTGTGTCAGTGCGCCTGTTTCTATTTCAGTGTCAGCCTAAAGTCATCATTTGTGCTTGAGAGAGTATCTCCCCTAAATGTGCGATCGTTACTGCCAGTGAGCTTGTAAGCACGGAGTCGGTGAGTAAACTTTCTTGTGCTGCTTTCTGTTGATGTTAACAATACCGCACTGTGTTGGCTTGCCAGCTCAGAATGGCCA
This sequence comes from Coreoperca whiteheadi, assembly GCA_011952105.1. Classification (NCBI taxonomy): domain Eukaryota; kingdom Metazoa; phylum Chordata; class Actinopteri; order Centrarchiformes; family Sinipercidae; genus Coreoperca; species Coreoperca whiteheadi. The sequence continues at coordinate 4,685,122 of CM022475.1, read as the reverse complement.
TGTTGTGCGGAGAGAGGACTCCCGAGGCTCTCTGTTCATGGACCCGGGAACACCGGACAGCATTGAGGTGAGAACATTTCACGACAGCCGAGCCACGGTTACTTCACTTCATTAATCGAGCCCCTTCCCAGCCTGAACCATACTTTCTTTGCTGCCGTTTAAAAGGTCTTTTTTGTATGAGATTTGTACATTTCTTTTAACCGGTGGGCTACGGCTCGTTACACATGCACATGCTGTTTTGGATCCAAATCTGAAGTCTCCACCGTACATTTTCTCCTAGCAAATTGTCATAAAAATAATGTAACACAGCCCCATCTCGATGAACAGTGTTACGTTGTCCTCTCAGCGTGAAGAGACTGCTGTCTCTGAACACAGGGCCAGCATAACAAACCCTTCGCTGTTCCTGCTGTGCAACTGCCACATATCAAATGAGCTGGAAGTCGGAATCACTGCATTGTATTAATCTTCATTTAACACATGCCAAAGACTACCATCAATTTAATGTTTTGATCTGGGCCCCTGCACTGAGAGACACCACATGGTTTGTGCTGACGGAGACATCTTAATAGGTTTATAATGTGAAAAGGCACAGGCTTCAGTCACGTGAACACGGGCTTATTTCATGTTCCCTGGTCTGATGCCAGAGCGGGCTGTGCATCCGCTGTCTGGTCATGCACCCAGATGGGGAATATAGACACACTGGAGTGGATTATTTATCATCTGTATAAATACATACTTGTGCTTTTCGGCACACGGTCTTTGGATTATGGTAGGTGGTACTTTGAATAAACTTGAAACTTGCTTTCATTGATGCAGCTTTAGGTCACTTCTTGGCAACCCTGGGTTCCCTAAACTTGATCCATAACACAAACTAATATGCAGATGTCTGCACTTGTCTGCTTGCCAACTTGTCTGCTTGTAAACAATTTACAACTAGCTAGTTAGGAAAACAAGATCTCCCAGGGCAAAAACTGTTTGCGTCAAGTTTCATCAGAAATGAGTAGTACAGCATCGATGTCCATGTGTGGACCCAAGAACCTACAGAAGTCTCCGTGGGCTTTCTCGTCGCTGGAATGTGTGAATCTACAGTAACATCCTCAAGAACAGTCTTTCTTTTCTTTTTCTTTTTCTTTTTTTTTTTAAACGATAAGGCTGGCCAATCCCATCATCAAATCCCAAAACCAACAATGAATCGATCCTTCAATTGTGTGTGTGTGTGTGTCCGTCCACAGCCTGTTAGGTCTTCTTCCTCTGTGCCGTGCATCTCCATTGTTGTCCAGAAAACTATTAAAAACACATCGAGACATGCTGCTGCACTGGGTGACATGTTCCTCCAGTACGTTCATCCCAGTCTATCCCGCATACATCTTGTGTCGTAAATACTCACTGGTGCATTAATCCGCCGCTGAAAATAGTCCCCGGCAAGTGAATGAGTATTGAGAGACGGGCTAACACGTTGTCGCTGTTGGTCTTTTCGTTGGATGTATTGACAGTAAGAAAAATACAGAACAAGCGCCAGCCTTACCCAGTAACATGTCATATTTGATCATAAATACCCCAAATAGCTTAGGGTCTAATCACAAGACCCCAAAGAGGTATCGAACATACTGCCGGTGCAAATAAAAAAAATAAATAGAAAAACGCCAGACTTAGCTCTTAAATTCGTCAGTCAGGTGGTACAGTTTTCAGCCTCAGACTGAGGCTGTGTCTGATTAAATGGGGGTCTCCCATCATTCTATGCAACCTCTCTCTATTTCAAAAGTAAAGTTGTTGAGAAGAACATGTAACCAAATCCAAAAGACAAGTTTTGTTTGGCTGAATCCCTTTTTTTTCCGCCCCATGACATGAACAGTGTGTGTGTTTGTGCGTGTTGTACTTTGGTCCAGCTGCAGAGACGGGGCTCCACCATGAGCAGCAGCCCCATGCCGCCCATCAGCAGACTGGGACAGTACGAGATCAAGGGCCTCCTGCTCTCCTTCCTGCACATCGTGAAGACCTTGTCAGAGGGTCAGTGACGAGCTCACCCCACGCTGCAGTCAGGCCTTCAATCGCCATACACAGGATATGACATAACTGTCCATTCTGCTATTTTGGGCTGGAGTCTACTCAGAAACTTGGCTTGGCTGTTACACAAACAATGTAGTCAAAGAGTGACTGATCGTCAGCCAGGCATCCTCCAATCGAGGGTGTGTGGCTGATTTAGCTACACGACTCCTCTAAAATCAACCGAGACTATTTATTTAAAGTTGACGCCGTAAACCTTGCTAAATGTTGGTTTTAATTAAAAAAAAAACAACAAAAAAACATGCATCAAAGAGTTTGAATTTCTCTTTGTCAACAGACACTCTCATAGCCTACTGGAACAAAGTCGGCCCACAAGACATCATGAACTTCCTGAGTTTGCTAGAGTAAGTAGTTTACCGTTCACCGCATAATGGCCTGTCGTAACGCAAGGAAAAGGGCACCGTGTCAGTCCTGAGCGAAACCATGTATCTGTTGCGTCTAACAAGCCTGTGTTTGGCAGTCGTGTTGCACTCTCTCCCTGCCGTCTGTCTCAGCTGTTGTTTGACAGGTGTGACGCAACGTTGACTGCTACAGGTGACTTGGAAAATGGCCTTTGCACTGTTGCTTTACTGCGAGTGGAGAGATTCTCTAACGATGAGTCATGTCACAAGAAATGGATTTAGCAACCAAACACAAAAGTCCTTGGGTGTCAACAGGCAGCAAGAGACGGTATTCGTCAGACGCTGCAGTGGTACCTCATTGCTCAGTGACCAAAGCGAAATGAGAAATGAGACTGAGCAGGACACACGCGCACACTTTCCCTGCTCCCGCTGATATGTTCTGTTCCTTTCCCTCTCCCTGCAGGATCTGTCTGGTTCAGTTCCGTTACAGTGGAAAAAGAAACATTGGCCGGTAAGGCTGAAAAACCAGCAGCACTACTGCCTTCTTACCCGTCATACCTGCCTTAACCGTATCTGAAATTTTAAACCCAGATCAGTTCAGTTGAGTTTAAAGGAAGGGTGATTCCAAGTTGTCTTGGTAGATTTCATAGAAATGTTGGTGTGATTTGTTTACCCCTCGCCCATTGTTTCAGAAGGAAAAATATCCTGTGTTTGGCAATGATCTGTCTTGTTACGTTGTACTCGTGAATTATGAGCAATTATTAATTGTTTAATCGAATAGGTCCGATATCTGCAGCTTAGTTAGAAAGTTTCTGCAGCGGACACAGGGTCCCAGTTCCTTTCTGTATCTCCCTCTCTTCTCTCTCTGTCTTTCAAACAAATCTCTCTGTCTGTGGCTGCATCATTTTATATAGGAGTCAGGAGGCGTGTGCGTCGAAGCTGTTCTCCTCAGACAGGAAGTCTCAGACGATGCCGGCTATTCGCTGCAACCGAGCCAGCCTCATGCAGACTAAGATACACCAGTTCAGCACCATGGAAGCCTCCTTCACTCTCAATACAGGTAACCACACACGCCAGTTCATGTGGAAAACCTTACTCTTTCTCCCACGGGTTTATTTTCCTAATCGTTTCTAAGAAAGTGATAGGTAATTGTAATCTCCTAGAAAGGTGCGTGAATAGAATAGAATAAAAAGAACTTGTTGCTCAATGTAGTTGTAAATCACAAGCAAGTATAGAATTTTAAACAATGTAGAAAATTAAGTTTCTAATAATAAATTAATGTTTACATAGGTTTAAATTGAACTCGGGCTGGACGTTTTTTCCAGCCCTTGTCTGGAAATCAACAGCTTCACACGATTACGTAACCACAATAACAGCCTGGTTCTTTCGTAAAAACTCGATGAAATCAATTGGTACATATTACCTATACTGTCTCTTCGATCAGTGCCAGATTACGTAGTTCTTGCCAGGCCATGTTCTAGGAAACTATTTTTATTAGTTTATTACTGGACCAGTAAAAACAAAGCCACATAGACAAACCTAACAGTAAATGCTGTCTCCACCGACCATACGAAAAAGTGCAGTAATGAAATGAATGCAGACCTTTTTATCAACTCAATTCATATGTTCTTCTAGTAAACGTACAGTAAAGAAACGATTTGAAAACAGCAGCTTTCCCAAGCCAGTTTCTCCACAGGTAAGAGTAAGAGTAAGAGTCTAATGCTTCAGCCTGCACCAAACAAAATCTGTGTTGGAACCCGGAAGAAGGCCTTGTTTGAACTTGAGACAAAGTTTTGCATGGGACAGTTGAATTTGGAGATGTTAAATGTGGAGGCGGCCACGTCAGTTGCAAAGTTCGTCTCACACAGCCAGACTTGGGCTTAAGGGAGTGAGTGGCATCTAACGGTGATATTGCAGTTTGCCACCATCTGAATACTGCTCGCCTCCCTCTCCCGGTCCAAGCGTGTAGGGGGAAACTGCGGTGGCCGTGAATCTCACGGAAAACACCGGCAGGCCGTATCTAGAGCCAGCGATTGGTTTGTCCGTTCTGGCCCACAGGAGAAACGTGGCGGCCTCCCTGGAGGGGAACCCGCTCTGTACGTAGATTAAAAACCCGCTTATTCTAAGGTAATAAAAACCCAATGATTCTCATTTTCAGGTGATTATGCACTAATGAAAACATACTTCTAAATATTATATTCCATTTCTGCCTATAGCGCCTCCTAAATGTTACATACTGGACCTTTTTTTTTTTTTTTTTTTTTTAATCTGAGGTCTGGAGGAAATCAAGCACAAATGTTGTTAGTGAGACACACAGAGAGCTGCCATATACACACAGAGAGAAGCTATAGCTTCTAATACCTAGAACAAATAAACCCACACCCAGGTACGATGCCAAGTTTGTACCTGACTGGAAACCAGCCAGAAATACAGTTCCTGAACGCACTTGTTGTAAGACTTGCAGGCAATTGAGCCTCAGAGTTTCTTAGATCCTAAACCTATTTAATGTCACTGACCACACTGTGTCAAGCTTAACATATTGGCTATCTTACCATTCCAGATAAATGCAACAATGCGGATAATCCACACTGAAACTTGATGAGAAATGTGTGGTCTATTGCAGAGATGTATGGGCAGGACGAACTGCATGTTGACCAATTCTGCACAGGCAAGCCATGCATTCAAGCTTTCAGTTGTTTGGATGGGGATTCCCCCTGCAGCAGTGATGCCCTAAATACGCATCAAGGCCAAGTCATGCCCAGACCGTCAATTTCTACACGTAAACACAGGATTTAAAGCTACTGTAGCGCTTGAAAGACATCTTAATCTCTGTATATTCAGTTCAGTGTTTTGCTGTTTGCTTAAAAGGGATACTTTTAAGCACAGTGTTTTGGGGAACGTACTCGTTGCTCAACATGCCTGCGAAACGATGACACCACCACACTCATCCATGTGTCCCCTATAGATTGCAGCAGTACATGTTTTCCTTGCTGGACTCTCCATTTTGCCGTTTTAATGAGAAACAAGTCGTCGATGTTCCGGACAAGCTACATGCCAACGACGGCAAGCTTGAGCTAGAAGTCGAATTGTACAAGATGTTCCTGAGTAGCATTTTGTCCCCTATAAGAGTATATTAAGCCCCAGTAACTCTTATCTATGTAATCAAATAATTTCTGTTGTGAACTATATTAAAATGAGCCAATCAAAGCAGGCCAGACATCGGCAAGAACAGTCCTGATACTGAAACACGACGTGGTTATCGTCATGTTTTTTTCTACACAGAAGTGTGTAATGGATCCTTTATCGCTGTGTGAACCATTACCGTACACTGTGTCCTGATGTTCTTTTTTTATGTGTGTGTGTGTCGTCTGCGTGTGTTCTAGGGACGGGGCCATCAGAAGCAGAAATCCACCATCATGCTCTGCTGGAGGGCAACATCTCCACCGAAGTCTGCCTGAGTGTCCTCGACGTCCTCTCTCTTTTCACTCAGTGCTTCAAGGTCAGCACACACACACACACACGCACACACGCACACACACAAACCAAGCTTCTTCTATTTCAAATACACACGACAGTGCACCATTGCAAATCCACCCGCTTCTTCACTTGTTCACGATATCGGCATATTTGAGTCAAAAAGTGTGTTTGTGTGTGTGTGTGTGTGTGTGTGTGTGTGTGTGTGTCAGACCCAGCTGCTGGACAGCGAAGGCCACAACCCCTTGATGAAGAAGGTGTTCGACGTTTACCTGACCTTCCTGAAATTCGGCCAATCAGAAGCTGCCCTCAGACACGTTTTCGCCGCGCTCAGGGCTTTCATTAACAAGGTACGTCGGCCCACTCATGCGCAAACACACAGCGTGAATTTCAGTAGTGAAATGGCGATGACTGCGATATAGACTGATGAAGATAAGATGCTGTGGTCTTGACGAGGAATGCTTCCTGTTGCTTGGACGCTGCTGTCAACATTTTCCACCACTCGTAAACAATCAGAAGTGATGGACTGGCATGTTGTCACTTGTCCATCCTACGTGCCAAAGACGTTCTCTCTATTTATAACCTCCAAAACCGTTTGCAAGGACGTGCTGCGCTGTTGAAGTGTCATTTATTATTGAGAAAAAGAGCGGATGACATAGAATAAATATTTCTTGTTTCCTGTGTTTGTTGGTGCCACTTCTGCCTTGTTCCCGCACTTCACATTTTATTTGTGTTAGAGTTTCCTTATTGCTCTTAACTCTCGTGTATTTTTAGATATGTTATTTAGACATTTCATTTAGGAAGTCGAAGAAATCTCTAACATGACTCGATCTCAGGCCAGCGAAGGGAACACACGTAGTCCCCAAGGGATGGGACCACCCACTTCCTAGTAGTATCCTCTGATAGCATCAGCAGTATCAGTGTTGGCTGCTTATGTGATGAGTCAGAGGAGAGCTTTTTTTTTTTTTCTTTTTCTTTCTTTTTTTTTCTTTCCAGTTACAGTAAGCTTGCGAGAGTCTGGCCCAGTCAGTAAACGTCTCCCTGAGGTTATGAACATGAACGTTGCCAAATGCAGAACAATCTCAACCCAGGTACCAGGCACAAAAACAAAAATAAAGAAGTGCACAAATAGTTCCCTAGAATACTTAATCTACAGAAAAATCTTTGATTCCATCTACCTTTTTTTTTTTTTTTTTTTTTTTTTTTTTTTTATCCCCTCTTTTTTTTTTTTTTTTTTCAAACC
>CM022475.1:4657573-4677975 GCA_011952105.1 Coreoperca whiteheadi | reverse complement strand
AAAAAAAAAAAAAAAATGAAAAAAAATTGCACAAAAAAAATAAAAAAAAAAAAAAAATTTAAATACTTTTTACTTTTTTTTTTTTTTTTTTTTTTTTTTTTTATCGTCAACCGCTCCGTTGTTCGAGAATGATTAAAAACACACCAGTGAGGCCCCACTGTTCCTTCATTACCATGAAACACACACTGACTCCCACTTACAACGTCCTGCTGCCCCAAATGGTCACTAGCGCATCAAATGTGGATTAATCCACCACTGAAAGTGATCCCAACCAAACATTCATTCATTCACCCTTAATTTCTACATTTCTACAGGACAATTAAAGCAGAAGCAAAAATCAAACCTTAAGACGTTAAACTCGGGGGCCGGAATCAACTTTTGTTTGTTCGAGACTAGATTGTCTACGCTGACACAGTATCTTTCAAAACGTAAAAAAAACAAAATCGAAAGTGCATTGGGGCGTTAAACGATCCATGTTTGTTCAAGTCAAGGTGCGTGCACATGCTCATTGTACTTGCTAACGAAAACAGCAGGCAAGGACAAACGACACAAAACATACTTATGCTGTATGTATGACAATCAGGAAGGTAATATTTCAGTGTTGTTTGGGACGCACCGCGCCTGTTGATCATTCTTAAATAGCCCCTGGTGGATGAATGTGAGAGTGAATGGTTGTCTGTCTATGTGTCAGCCCTGCGACGAGTTGGCCACTGTCCAGGGTGTCCCCCGCCTGAGGCTCCAGTCGCCCGCGACCCCTAACGGGAACAAGCGGTAGAAAATGACTGACCGCTCCTGTTCCTGTCTAATGTCTCATTGCCGTTTCCCTGCTGTCCTCCCTGCATACTTACAGTATTTTTCTAATCCCATCCCTTCCCAGAATTGGCCTTTAATACACTAACACATTGTCCCGTCAGTTCCCGTCGGTGCTGTTTAAGGGCCGCGTGACGCTCTGCGAGGCTCTGTGCTGTGAGGTGCTCAAGTGCTGCGTCTCTAAGCTGGGATCTCTGAGGGCCGAGGCATCAGCCCTGCTCTACCTGCTGATGAGAAACAACTACGAGTACACCAAGAGGAAGACCTTCCTACGCACGCACCTGCAGGTAAAGTGGAACGAGTGTTGGTTTTTGAAGGCGCGGGAGAGAGGCCGCAGAAACGTAGCTCCTATAAAGGTCCGGCCTCTGTTCGTGCATGTTAAAGGTGGGGTGTGCTGTTCTGGGGAAATCCTGTACCGTGACAAATTCCATTCTATAGAGCAAACAGCCGCTGCTGCAATACTAACCGCCTGAGAGGACGAGGCGATTTTTCCCAGAGCCAGCACAGTCATACTCTCCTGCTGCTATAGCAACCATCACAACAAACGCATATGTTGGCAAACTATAAAGTAAGCTGAATGTCTGTAGGCAAGTCATTCAACCTTACCTGACACACAGACCATGGCTGGGATAGTGTTGTGTGGCCCGGTCCGATGCACTTTGTTTGTATCCCATTTACAGAGCCAGGGCTGTGCACACACACCAGAGTTTTTTATTCAGCACACACACACTCAGCGGACTGTGAGGAGATATTCGCTGAATTCGACAAAAAGTATTAGATTAGAATCGCGTGCCCCAAATTTTTAAATACTCAATGAATAATAGCCATACTGTTAACATTCTATACACTTGCTGGACTTTAACAAGATCTTTAATGATCTTATTACTCAATAACTTATTCACCCTGGTCTTCACCCTTGACCTTTTTAGCCTTTTGTCCACACACACTCCTTCGTCTGACTCTGTCAGTGCCATTAAGAGCATTTGGTGTGGATGTAGTTTATCCTCCTGTCACTTTCTACTTCTCCTCATCCACTCTATTTCTGCCTTTCCTTCTTCTCATTCTTCTCCCCTCTATCCATCCCTTCCCTTTGTCCTCCTCCTGCTCCTTTTTCTTTCCAGATCATCATTGCTGTGAGCCAGCTGATCTCCGACGTGGCGCTGACGGGCAGTTCACGCTTCCAGGAGTCTCTCTCCATCATCAACAACTTTGCAAATAGTGACAAGGCCATGAAGGTATAGTAGAAGTCAACCAGACTAGTGTGGGGAAAACCAGAAGGTCGATCACAGCTCTGGATCCAATATAATGCAACTGAGAAAGCATCAAAAAAGATAAAGGGCCGATTTTAAATCCCAAACATATCTGAACATGAAATCTTTCCTTGTAAGCCTGCGCTGTGCTGTCCGAGCCAAGAAAGGATTCAGTCCAAAACCTGCAGGAAGCCTATGTGTGATCTAACTCTTTGTGTCTGTGTGTATTCAACCTTTAGACCAGCCACTGGATTCCATTTCTAAAACACTCCGCTCCCAATGTGAGAAATGAGATTAAATATGTAGCATTGCAATGCGACCGATGTAGTTTGTTTAGGCTGTAAATATTTATGAGGGGAAGATGCCGGATGACCGATTCCCTTAAAAGGAGCCATTTAGAGGTTCATCATTTAACTGTTTAAAGGATTAACTGATTTGGTTGGGTTTTTTTTAACATATTCACGCGTGCTACTTTGGAAACTATGATGTAGCATCAAATGCCTTGGCTAATTGGTAAATATCCAGATTTCATTAAAAAGACAATAAAGGCTCTAAATGTTGATTGACGTTCTTCGTACGTGGAGAACCTCGTTATCCAGATTAGCAAGTTGACGATTTGAGTCTGGATTTTTCGGTTCTTCGAGGCTGGCTTAAAATGTGTCCGTAACTGTTGTCAGAGCAGCAAGCACCAAACACCTAAAACTTCAGGCGTATTCACAGTTAGCTGGATCACACTGGATCAAGACATTTAGGGTGAACCACATAAGTATTTTTCAAATACCAAGAGAGGTCAGAAAGTGTGGATATAATTATGATTTGAGTTGATAACATGATGACCAATAATTATCACTATTTCATTGTCATAATAAAGAGTTGCCTATGATACCTATGATGAAATATACACAAAAATAACCAGTCCAAATTTAGCCTTGGCTACTTTGAGAAAGGCGTTCATGTTTCTGACCTGTGGTTACAAGACCAATGGAGCTAGAACATAATGGTATTTACTGTAATTGTCATTGTTATTCATTCCAAAGTCAGAACATGTTTATGATAAGACTTTGTGGCGTGCTAGAATTCTCAAATATAAAGATTTCACAGCATATAGGAGCATTATTGGTTGCAGCGGGCCCATGATTATGATTTAAAAGTCTCTTGCACTTCAAGTAGGGAGAACCTCACCAATCGTGCAGCCAGCATCACTCGCAGTCGAACCACATTCATTGTTTAAATCTAATTGGAGACATTGTGGATCACAATGTAAAACACAAAAGCGCCACTAACAATTCATAAAGTGAGATTTGTGCACACGGGTCTGTTGCCTCTGTGCTGGCTGAGAGGCTTACACGCCACGCCCTAGACGCCTACTTCATGGAACCTCAATCGCTTGTCCTTATCTAAAAATAAGCGCGGTTATTGAAGATAACGTCATCTAAGCCTATCAAATCAATACTCAATCTGCACCTGAAGTATTGACAGCTGGATGAAAACGAACAGGATCATCTTAGCCTGACAACGACGTGTTAGCCTGGATTAGCCCCATTTGAAGAACAGGGCCCTGCTTGTAATTTTGTAACAGATTGGATTGTGTTTGCTCATCTCTGCATGATACAGTCCACGGCGTTCCCCTCTGAAGTGAAGGGTCTGACCAAGCGCATCCGTACAGTGCTGATGGCCACGGCTCAGATGAGGGAGCATGAGAAAGACCCGGAGATGCTGCTGGACCTCCAGTACAGCTTGGCCCGGTCCTACGCCAGCACGCCAGAATTGAGACGAACCTGGCTCGACAGCATGGCCCGAGCCCACCTCAAGAATGGAGATCTCTCTGAGGTATCAACAGGAAGACTCTGAATAATCTCCGTTTCACTTTGTGTCATATGGTTATCTGCAGGCACGTGCACAGGCATTTTGTGGGGGCAGGGGCTCAAGTGGAAGAAAAGGGCACATAATTATTTATTCAATTGATTTTTTTTTTTTTTTAACAAAACGTTAAATATATTAACACAACTCTGACTTCCTTACCAATTTATTTTAATTCCCTCACACTCGCACAATTGTTTCATAGTCAACAGATTTCTACAAAATATTCAGTTCACACAGAGACCATGGTCTTCTTTAGTATTCACTAGGTTTATCACAAGAGCAGGCAACAGCAAAGGAAACTATGCCACGATGTGCATGTTTTCTTTGCTACTAGTTTCAAGTATATATTGACGCTACTATTTTGTTAATTTTACAGGAAAATTTCAACAGTCTCATCTCCCGACCAGATATTTAGTTTTTTTTATTTCAATAAATATATTTGTTTTATAGGGAAGCTGTGCAAAAACAGGAATATATATATATATATATATATATATATATATATATTAATTAATTTAATAAATAGTGTTGGAGCTGCCAGGCAGGAGGTCTAGAGGAAGACCAAAGAGGAGATTTATGGATGGAGTGAGAGAGGACATGAAGTTGATTGGTGTGAGTGAAGAGGATGCAGGTGACAGGGAGGGATGGAGGCACATTATTCGCTGTGGCGACCCCTGAAAGGGAACAGCCGAAAAGGAAAAGAAGAAGAAGACCTGTGTACATATAACTGTCTCTATGAAAAGACTCTGCGCCAACAGGACATGCAAGCCCTGGTTTTCCTGGTCGATTGATCACTTACTCCCTTTTAAACATCTTCGCATACAACCTTATTTCCACATCACTTACAACAATATCTAACAATAATGTCTCAAGACACAAAAGGAGTGGTTAAACATATGAGGGCATTTTTAGTTTGATGACATGCGCACTACCTTGCACAGTGGCTACACCCTTCTATCGTAGATATACCGGTATCAGCATATGTTATCTGATAAGCTCCAATATAAAACTGTTGTATTTTCAGTATACCAAGCAGAATGAGAGGCTTTTGATAATATTTGTGTCACTACAAAGTTTATCCAACACAGTGCACTGTCACTACAGTGGCAAGCAGTGTAACACGAGAGAGAAGACACAACTCTCAAGCACTCTCAGGACAGTACAATGCAGCTGGTGTCATGAAATGTAACCGCCACCTCACTAACAGTTAAAACTATAAACCAGCAACTGCCAACATAAACCACCATGTTCTGAACAAACACTAACATAAAGGAACATTTGCATTTTGGAACATAAGGCAGCTAACTTAACCAACTGTGTTCAGCACTAGGCAGTGCATGCTGGGAAATGTGGGCCGTCACTATGGCTACTATACTCTCGGCACAGCTGAACAGACGTAGTGGAGTCAAAGTTCAGAGATTCCTGTACTCCGACTCTGAGTCAGGGCTGAGTGAGCGCTGAGGTTTATTTATCTATTTATTTTATCTTTATTTGTTCTTTATTTAAATGGTCCGCAATTGACAGATACTGAACATACAGCTTACGATGGTTTTACAATATCAAAGATTGAACAGAGAAGTCAGGTCAAGGTTTGTCCTTTTTTATTTTGGTGATGCTGCAACAAAAAGTTTTTCTGCTCACTAAGAAATAAAAATTGGCTCTTTCATCCCATTTCAATGTAAACAAAGGAGATTGATACTAGTTAAAAGTTATGTTTTTATGTTAAAGTTTATATTATTATATTATGAACACTTTGTCCAGTCACAATGCTTATCTATAAATGAATGTTGCATAACGTAAAATAATTCACTATTCTACTACTATTTTACTCGAATTGGGTTGACAACGTGATGTTTTGTTGAAGGAAGATTCTCTTGTTCCTCTCCTGAGAAAGGTCAAAGGTCAGGGTTGCCGCAGAGCTTGAAACTGGGTGGTCGACTGAGTTCAAGAGCGTTTATTTGTTTAGCCGTCTTTTATTACAAGCAAGGCTAAGAGGACTTGTCACAAACAGGAAAGGCAAGACGGCCGTGCAGCAAACCCACCAAATATTGTTAAAACATTGAATTTTGGTTGTGTTTAATTTTTGGTTCAGTTTTTTATTAATCATATTTTTATGTTTTTTGTTCTCCTTCTGCTTTTTGTTTTAATTTAATTGATTTATTCACAAGTTTTATTTTAGTTTTTACCTGGTTTTATTTATTTTACACAATTCTTTAACAATGCTTGTACACAAAAAGAGAAAAACTGGAAAATAGACAAAAAAATCTAACGCCACCCTGTAAACTGAGAGGGACCCACCTTTCGGGCCAAATTCATCAAACAGAAAAGCAGAGTAAAGACACAGGTAGATATGCCTTTAGTATAGGAGAGAAGGAAAACTCCGGAATAACTGCAGCACTTAAACCAGATGAACTTTTCACCTGGCAGCTTTCAGGCCCTAGTGCATGTTGTTGTTTCACCGGTGATAAGCTGCCAGCGTAGATGGTATGTGTGAGTCACAAGGTGGTAAACGGTGAAGCACAATAAATCATTCATTATGTTAAACAATATATCTGTCAGCATGATGCTATGTATTGCCGTTACAGTGGCTGCAATTTTCCATATTGCCATTAGAGTCTCACTGACCCCGTGGCACGGCTTCCCGTTTCAGTTTCACATGAAGTTGCACGTTTCCACTCTTGGATTTTGTGTTCCTCTCACAGAAATGTTCACTAAATCTACGGTTTTCTTTCTTTCTTTTTTTTTTTGTTATTGTCTCCACAGGCAGCCATGTGTCACGTTCACGTGGCTGCACTGGTTGCAGAATACCTGCACAGGAAAAGTAAGGCCCTCCACCCGTCTACACAAACACACACACACACACACAAAAACAATGCTTGTACCTTCATTTGTGGCTTACGCATATACTGTAATTGAGCACCAAGCAGTGTTTGCAGAATTAGTAAAAGGCCCTGTTGGTTTAAGCACCAAGCAAAATAATAGTTAGCTAAGGAGGAACTTTGCCTATGTCCAACCGCCACCGTATCTTCTTTCCTGTCTTATTAAGGAGTTAAATTAGTTTCTCATCTGACACAATGAGGGTGTGGCTACACACAGTACACACAGCCACAACCATGCACCTTACCTCCCCAGCAAACATGCACACTCTTTATAGAGTATTGTGCATGTGGTTCGCTTGCTCTGGTGATAAAAGACATGCCATTTTGCTCACTGACTGTTGTTAGATACAGCATCCAAACACTCCACAGACCGACACTGTTGGACCAGCATAGTGACATCTAGCAAAAACACACAGCCTCAAAATGCCGTTGGTTGTTTTTGTGGGTTTTTCTTTTTTTTTTTTGTTGTTGTTGTTTTTCCTGGTCATTTTTTACTCCAATGCAAAACCTGCTGTCTAATAATCCTCTAAACAAATGTGAGCTGGTGTTTATCTTTGAGGTATGCCAACGGACAAAGAGAATTTGTGAGGTGCGACAGTTGGCTGCCAGGGAATGCTTATCTCTCAGAACTTTTGTTTTGGCGTCTAGACCAGAGGCAGCAAGCATGTACACAGTGTCTCCGCTTTCATCATGTGATTTATTATTAGGTCGTCACATGCTACCAAACATGGAGACCTATTTTAGCTTTCTCTGTTAGCATGTATTTTGTCGTGCCTGACCAAGATTTCCGTTTGGATTTTGCCTGAATTTTCATTGCTTTTGTTACAGCCAGTTGCTGAGACGCTGGCCGTGTTGCAACCTCAGAAATTACATACAGTATTTGGTAGAAAACCTTCTCTTGGACATCTATGTGAACCGTTTTTTTTTTTTAACCGGGTCTTTACTGTTCATTCGTTAGAGCTGTTTCCCAGCGGCCTAGCAGCTTTTAAGAAGATCACCCTGAATATCGAAGAGGAAGCCGCCATGAGGGAAGACACCGGAATGCAAGACGTCTATTACACTGAGGTGCGGCCGCGTGCACAGGATTTTTGACAAACGACATTGGGAAGTGACAAAAAGAAATGAGGCAATAGACTTCACAGGCAACAACTGGCATGACTGTCAATGAATTCTACTTATTATATCAAAACTCAAGCACTGAGTGTCAAAAACTGTCAAGTGCTGCAAGCTGGCCTTGAACCTCTGGTCAGATTCATAATTGTGTTAATGCCAAGTTCATGTATGGCTGCTTGTGTTTCGACAAGATTTAACATTTGAGAACGGATTTTGTTTTCTATTTCTCAAAGTAAGGTGCCAAAAATAACAATGTTATAGTATACGCACTGGAATTTGGGGAATGTATCAGCACAAGTTTTGAAAAATTTTAAACGTCATCCAGCCTTAATCCTAATATAAAATCGTATTGATACATTGAATGTGAATGACTGTTTGTTTAAAAAGAGATCTGTTATTCCCTTTCTACCCTTTTTTTTTTTTTTTTTTTTTAAGTTTTGGTCGAACACCTGGAGGTCTGTGTGGAGGCACTGTGGAAAGCGGAACGCTATGAGCTCATCACGCACATTGCCAAACTCATTATCCCCATCTATGAGAAGCGTCACGAGTATGAGGTACCGTAGCAACATCCCCACACTCAGACTCCCCTGTCCTGCATAAACATGCAGCTATCGCTTCTCGCACAGTGATTCATCCAAGCTTGGCTTCTTAAGACTTGTTGACTTGCACTCGCAGGACTGTCGGCCTCTCTTCGTCTCATTTCAGAATGTTTGCCAGCAGGGAAAACTACTGGATTGCTTGACGCCACTTCACTTACAAAACGTGATACCAGTTCGGCCATTCTCGCCCTTACTACGTATTTTTAGTCCCACTTTCTCACGTTTTGGGAATGCAACGTTATTGTTATCAAAGGCTTTTAATAGCCCCTACATCTTGCGCTTGACAACAACATCAGGGTGGAGGAAGTGGTGGCCCCATTTCATCCATTCAACCGTAGCACAGCAACATGAATCATGTCAAAAACATTTATCGACTATGCTGCGTGGAGGTCAACAACAGACTTTACTTCTTGTATTTTCCGTGCGTTAGTTGGGACAATACATAACTGAAACGTAGACCAACGCTGTTGCTATATGTCTTGTTTTTCCAGAAACTCAGCCGACTGTACGACACGCTGCACAGAGCCTACAATAAGATAATGGAAGTGATACAATCCGGCCGCAGGCTGCTCGGGACATACTTCAGAGTGGCTTTTTATGGACAGGTGAGGTCGACAAGCAGCTTCGAGGGGTCTTTTTATTTAAGGTGCAATTGCAATGCCCAGCACACAGCGCAGGTCTGGTGTGCACAGACAGTGAGGCCGTTTTCAATGGCTGCACGCAGAAAGGGCTGTGTAAATTGGAATGAAAATGGGTGTGGTGATGAATCATTCTCCTCTCATGCGGTCACGTTATGCATATGATTGCATCCAAATTATTAATCATCACTCGACTGTAACACTTTATATCACCTAAAAAATAAAAAGCATT
Source organism: Coreoperca whiteheadi (assembly GCA_011952105.1). Classification (NCBI taxonomy): domain Eukaryota; kingdom Metazoa; phylum Chordata; class Actinopteri; order Centrarchiformes; family Sinipercidae; genus Coreoperca; species Coreoperca whiteheadi. The sequence goes on along the minus strand of CM022475.1, from coordinate 4,668,591 downwards.
TAAGAAAGTCAAAAACTCACCTTTCTGACAGAGCTTTAAAAGATAAAAGAAGGAAACGAGATATCTAGTAGTAAGGAGCATGGAGCGAACTATTAATGACATAGTGGGTGGTATGTTCGGTGCCATCCCCGGGAGGTCACACAAAACGTGGCAGAACACGGAGTTAGAAATGGCAGGCTTGATGCACAAGCATGTGTGGTTGACTTCCATGTTTTAATCAAGGTAATCATCAAGGTGGCTCATCATGCTGAATGCAGTTTTCTCACACGTACAGTATTTGCCCTGCAGCTCTCTGGCTTAATTAACGTGTAGGAGAAAGCGCTCACACCCTATAAATCAGCTGTGGGTGACAGATACTGGTAAGAATCACTAAATTACTTGTAGCTATGATTATTTTCAAGTTTGGCTTTGATTTTTGAATTGCTGAGCATTTAGACTGCAGCTTGTTGAGAAATGTGCTCAAGTATCAGCTGATTGATGTTGTGCTGAAGACCATCTTGGTCCTCAGACCTGCTGAGAGCAATGCCCAAGACCTAATTTCTACTATATACCAACACGTCACTTTTTATTTGTATTTATTAGAAAGAAACTCCCATCTGTTAGGTTCAGTTTAAGCTGCCGCTGGCTTGGCCTCACACATGAAGAACACAGCTGGCGTTGCTAGGGAACGTGTCTTTGTTGCTGTGGTAGTCACTGGTATTAAGTGCACAAGTGGAGCTGGGATAGCGTGAGGTCGCATGAACCACCCACGCATTACACTTCCCTTATTGAGCTCCTCTCTGGCAGATGAAAAGAAGCAACTGGCGACATCATGTCTCAGAGGGAGCACAGATCTGTGCACAACCTCCCCCAAGCCACAAGTAGCGTTAGCAGTAGCGTAAGGAATTCAGCTTTACAAATTGGGAGAAAGTAAGGAAACCTTTTAAAGGCAGCAGCATTATTGGGGTTTGGGGCTTCTGTTTAAAAAAAAAAAAAAAAACATAAAAATATCCTTATCTTTTTACAGTTAGAACCACAAATGGACATTATGTGGCTCTGTATTGTTTTGGTGGACTGAGGCAAGAAATTCCAGTAATGGAGCTACAAAGCAGGCCGTTTAATATTATTGAAATGCAGTTAAAGTGCATCGCAAACATAATGTTATGTAATCTACACCAGTTGTGTATTGGATTTCACAGTGAATGCCCAGCCATTGTGTAACATCAAGAATGGCTAACATGTCTCAATCCATTGTTGGGATTGCGCAGGCACATGTTTATGAATACCGTGGAGAAGTAACAAAACCCGGTTCAATGTTGGGATATTATGGACATTTGCCATTAGAGAGTGAAAACTATAATTCCAGAAACAATTAGTGCATTTGTCAATGCACCTGTTCTCACCATGCAAAAGACTACATTTACGTCTTTTTGATAGCACGGCAACAAGCAGGGTCAAGACTTTGGATGTAATCAGTTCAAGCAAATAGCTGCAGTGACGTTCGACATAAGCAGACACACGCAAATGTGTTTATACCTACAGACCTTTGGCCACTTAAGCAAAACGTGGCGGATGTGTTGCATTTTCCTGTGTGCAGAGGAGAGATATTCCTGAGGACCAAAACAACAGAAGCAAGCTGTATTTACATTTGTAGTATCTTTAAAGGCAGAATAAGTCATATCACTTCATCTTCATAATGATTTTGGCACTTAAAGTTGATTTGTATTGAAAACACAGGGGGGTGGAAATTACATTTTAAGACTCATTACTGAGCTAAATGGGTTGTTTTGATGCATATTTTTCCTGCAGCACACTTCAGTTGGACCGTCTCTCAATATATTTATAACAAGTAAATGTGTATTTTGCGCAGGGTTTCTTCGAGGAGGAGGACAGGAAGGAGTACATTTACAAAGAGCCCAAGCTTACCGGGCTGTCCGAAATCTCTCAGCGGCTGCTGACACTCTACGGGGAAAAGTTTGGGCCAGAAAACGTCAAGATAATACAGGACTCAAACAAGGTGCAGTAGAGAAATGGAGGGAGGAAAAAGGTTGGCGGTGTGGTTTCTGACCTTGAGTCGGTTGAAATGCGGTCAGAAATGAAAATAAGCCCCGCTCTTGTGTTTATTAAGAAAATATCATGTGTCCAACATAAAGTGGGAAACGATCAGTTTCGTCTCCCTGGAGTTATTGTGAAGTCTTGGTTGACGGGTTGAAGACGGATTTTCTTTGACTGCTTTTCTTGTTTTGATTTCGGAAACGTTTAACGCCGAATTCGATGTAGGCAACATGTGTTTTTAAAGAAGGGGGCTGTTTTATTACCATGGTGATATCGGGAAACGTTGCGGTTTCTTTTGGATGACATTTTCCTTATTCCTCAGCAATTCACTCTCAAAATGTCGAGGCTCGTGTGATTTAAGCCTCGCTTATCTTACCAGACTCTCGGACGCGTGCTGCTTCGCGTTTTAGATTTTGTTAAAGGTGATTGCTCGCCCACAGGTAGACCCCAAAGACCTGGACCCCAAGTTCGCCTACGTCCAGGTGACATTCGTGAAGCCGTACTTTGAGGAGAAGGAGGCGCCAGAGAAGAAGACTGACTTCGAGAAGTGCCACAACATCAACCGCTTTGTGTTCGAGACGCCTTACACGCTGTCGGGCAAGAAACACGGCGGGGTGGAGGAGCAGTGCAAGAGGAGGACTGTGCTCACAAGTACACGCAACACACTCTCATTCACGAGCGCCTTGCGCCAGCGTTTGACATTTGCAGTTGACGGCAATAGGAACGCAAGCCCGTTAGCCTTCCAACAGCTTCATCAAACCTGTAGGGTAAACTTCATCCAGCCCAAAGTTGTTGTGTCATTTAAAAAAAAAATAAAATAAAATAAACACTCCCCGCATGTTTAACATCAAAAAAGGCGCGCACACTGTCTCATATCAGAAGCTACAACGCATTAATAATGCATTCATGTCGGTTATCATGATCTCACAGAGACATCAAAGCAAACACCGCAGTTCACCCCGCTCATCTGAAGTCATAATTCATGTTATGTACAAAAACAAAGCCGTGCATTGTTATATATATTTTCTTTTTATATAAAAACCTTTGACTGCCCGCCCACGTGTGCACCTCCTAAATGGCAGTAAAACAGCTGGTTAATGCAGCAAGTGGCAGCTGGATGTTAGGATCCCTCCAGTTACACCGTATTCAAGTCCCCCCCCGGCTCAGCTCCTATCATTGAGCCCCCGAGCGATGCTCTGCTTTGTTGTTAGCCTAATACATGTAGTTTTCATTGTGAACACACAGCTGTTACCAAGTGAGACAATACTGAGCCTTACTGTACACACTAAAGAGCAGGGAGAAAAGCCACCGAGGCTTTTAATTAGTCTACGGCTTGTATGCCTTGGCATCGCAACACATAGTGTTTTGCCGCAATCAGCTGCAAAACGTGCGCGTCACACGTGTTTGTTTGCGCGTGACGAGCGTCACTCACGTATGTTGTTTTTGTTTAGTTTTTTTCTTCTGGCGGCTTCTTTTGTTCACGATCCGACCGATTTTTATTTATTTATTTATTTTTTTCCTGCCCTCCTTCACTTCCAGCTAGCAACACCTTCCCGTACGTGAAGAAGCGCGTGGAGGTGCTGGGGGAGAAGCATTTGGAGCTCAAGCCGGTGGACGTGGCCATAGACGAGATGAAAGCCCGAACAGCAGAGCTGACCAAGCTCTGCTCCAGCCAGGAGGTGGACATGATCCAGCTGCAGCTCAAACTGCAGGGCTGCGTCTCTGTGCAGGTACAGGTTTCAGAGACACCGCTAAGTGGGGGGGGTAAAAACCCAAAACCACAAAACCACAAACCACAACATCTTCTTCCACCTGCTGCGTGGCAAACCACACACTTTTTCTAACAGTTTAAATTGCCATTTGTCCAAGTTGACTAGACATCAAATTCGTTTAAAGCAGAAACATGAAGGTACTGATATTCGGCAAAAGTGGGCTGGGGGAAGTGATGCAGTGCTACGATATGTGCTGATAACGAACTGTTTGTGCACTGATCCGTGTATAAGAATGCTCAACGGCTTCAGGCATGTTTTGCTGCAGGTGAACGTAGGTCCCATGGCCTATGCCAGAGCATTCCTGGATGACAGTAAAGCCAACCAGTCTGGCAACAAGAAAGTAAAGGACCTTAAAGACATTTTCAGGTACCCTATTTCCCTTTAACTAAAGTTCTTCGCTGCCTGTTGCGTGTCATTTTAATTATTCTGTGGATTTAACCCTTAAAAAAAACACTTTTAATGTTGTTGCATCTTCCTCAATTCCAGTTAACAATTCTTTGTCACTTCTGTATTGATATTTTTAAACAGTTTATCAGTGATCCGCTAAGTAGTCGTTTTAAGTTTGTCATTTTATTTTTAATAATTGCAGGCGTTTTGTCCAGGCTTGCAGTATGGCTCTGGACATAAACGAGCGGCTGATAAAAGAGGACCAGTTTGAGTACCACGAGGGCCTCAAGGCCAACTTCAAAGAGATGGTAAAGGAGCTATCGGACATCATCCACGAGCAGGTAATCTCACTGTCCTGGGCCTAGTCCCTCCAACAATCAAATATATCCTGGCGGAGCAAAATCTTCTTTGTAGAGACCACACCCCTACTTCCTCAGACACACACACACACACACACACACACGCCCGCGCGCGCACCCGTTTCCTTGATTACACAAGGACTGGCGTTTAGGGCCTGCTGCGTGGCAAATCAGAATTCCACTCAACCACCAGTAACTGCAAATCCTGTCATTACCGCTTTCAAACCATAAGCAGCGTTTTGCCTGCGTACATATTGCATCGGCGCATGTGGAAACATGCTGGATGTGAGGCTGGGCGAGTGGAAATCGTGTGTTGCAGTGCTGTGGTGTGTTGTGGTTGGGGGTGTAATAGTCACTGTTACCCGAGTGTTGAGCCGATTCATCTCCTGTAATCATGTCGCGTTTAGTTAATCCATACGGTTATTTAATGGACTGTAAAAAGATGCAAGACATGTTCAGGGAATTCCAGCAGAAACAACACAAAAGCGTGAGAGGCTTGCGCTACATTAAGGGTCAGTTCACCCAATTTAATCCAAGAAAACATAAAATATTTTCTCACTTACCTCTAATGGTGCCGTGCCCTGCAGGTAGTTTTGCTGTTATGTGTCCGGGTTTTGAGATACCTGTGTCTTGAGTTGTCCGTCTTCGCCCAAATACAAACAGGCGTTGATGGAACTGGGTGCTCACAGGACTGCAAAAGTACATCTAGAAAAAATTCAAAAGCAACCCTAACAACCCCGTTACTCTGGGTTATCCACAGACCTCCCGTTTTGAAACCACCGAAGAAATAGTCCCCATGAAAACTGTTCACTGCGTCTTTACTGTGAGTTATCCAGAGTAAAAGGACCACTGCTTCTGGAAAGACATGTCTCTTGAATATTTAAAATATTTTATAGTTATTATTTGTATCATTCAAACAACATTCTATCAGCCTCTGTAGCGCTGGGGTTGGAGGCGATGGCGAGAGTGGCTATATCTCAAAATCTGCTCAAATAAAACTAAAACTATCTGTATGGCTAGATACAACTAGAGGTAAGTGACCACGTGTTTGTTTTTTTTCTCCATAATGTGAGTGAAGCGGCTATGTAGTTACTATAGTGACGATCAGCACAGCAGAAACCCATTACTGTGGCATTAGAGTCAGCCGTGTAATGTGCCGTGGTAATGAGATCATCCGCTGTGTGGAATCAGTAGTGTAAAAACTGGGCCAAGTTAAACAAATACGTGCATACGAATCATCGTGGCTTTTTATGACTGTTACTTTATTGTACCTAAAAATACCTTAAGCAGCAGCCAAGTTGAAGTTCATTGCACTGTGCTTTATGTTTATGAGTAGCTTACAGTGCAAATGATCAGAAGGCATTTATCGTTTCATAAATGTAGGCCCGATTTCATAAAGACTTTGGCCTAATGTTTCTCGAAGTTTTCAGTAATGTTCCGCAGCCGCTGTACTGTAGTTGTGGCTGTCGGAGATTGAACTCACCAATACATCTTAATGTTTAACAGGGGTCATATTCAGACTTGCAGTGAGTCACAGCGAGTTGCTGTGTTAATGTAACTTACAGGAACAACTGAAATCTGAATTTCGTCTTTCCTGGAACAATGATATGCCGTGACACAACAGATGGCTCACACACTCCTCTGCCCCTGTTTTTGGTTTTTTGTTTGTTTTTTTTTCCTAAAATACTTGTCCGCAGAATTGAGCTGATTCTTCCGAGGGTGAGCTGAATGCAAGAACGGGCTGGCCTCCCTGGTTGAAAACAGACTAGATGTTTCCATACGCCATTGTGTCGCCTGTTAGCTGCGAGCCCAGAGCCTGGGGAACTTGTCTGTATGTGCTGTAGCCTCGTGTTGCAATCATTTCAGAGCGCATACTTCACTGCTGCTCATCAAGATTGTGTACTTTGTTCTCTTCCCGTCAGTGGAATGTGTCACGGCTGTATTGCAGCACAACAACCCCAGGTTCTGCTGTATTGTCAGGTTGCGTTCGGCTGTGTTCTTGTGCTTGCTGACACTTGATGTTCAATTTAGCTGCTCTGATTTGATCATTTTTAACTAACTGGTGTGACTTTTTCTCTCCAATGTGCTGGCCCTTAGCTTTAAGGAAAAACAGGTAATGTGTTAACTCTGTTTGTCTTGTTGTCCCTTTTTGGAAACGCGTTCATAATGACTGCACCTACTTCACTGTAAATACTTTCATCTGGGTACAAGAAATAAAACCGCAATCAGAACGGAGATGTTTGTGATTTAGTTAGCCAGGCCTTGATGAACAAGGGAGATGAGAATAGAATGAGTCAGGCAAACGCAGCACTTTCAGGCCAATAAAATAAAATGCATTGATATGGAAAGATCTTAACAAAGCATTCAGAGGATCAAAGTGCTTCGGCAAACATTTGGGAGTCATTGAATCCTCCTTTGACACACGTGTGGGATCACTCCGAGACATGAAAGTTTGTTTAGACTGTAGTGTAGATTAACCAACGCTGGGCAGACCGCAGATGGCGTTGAAAACAACGCAAATGAGATGAACCACTAATCAAATGGAGTGTACATAACACAGTACTGTCCCGGTTAGGGTCGGAACTTTTGCATGTCTACACATGTACAAGCCACTTCCTGGTAGGCGTTATCCTGCTGCCTCAGTTAAACAAACGCGTCCTTCAGGTTCCTGCCATCGCTCACCACTTTGTGTCAAGGCATGCAGTTGTGACTGAAGTCGCAAAACCTGTCTCCCCTCGGGTTTAATTTATAAAGAATGAAACGGTCCGCATGGATGAGGTGGAGAACATATCGATCGGGTTTTAAATCGGCAGCAGATTAGTTGCAGGATGCTGCCGGCCCACCACAAGTCAGCCGTAAACTGAAGTGGGGTCATCGGCTGCCGACCGAGGTGATGCGGACGGTACGAAAACCAGGGTGTTAAAATAGCAGAAATAGAATGACAGCTGAGGATTAAACATTTGAATCATATATGCAAGACTATCCTAAATACAATCAAAATATTGAGCGAGGAGTCCAGTAACTTGTTGGTATGTGCCAACCTGTTGCCAACCTCTTCTACTTCTGCAAAATCAGAGAGTGGATGCGCGTTCAGAGACGATCCCATCTGTGGCAGGTTGTAAGAGATTTAGATTTAGCCCCCCCAGTGATATATGCCTGTTCTCTAGAAACCATGTGATTTTCACGATGCTGCAAAGCAGATATCACTAGTACAAACATCGCCGGTGTTCATCTTCGTGACTTCTAACCAGCAGGGGGGGGGTGGTTCTGGTACAACTGCATGTACTTCCATGGTGCACGGAGAAGGGGGGGGGGGGTCATCCCTCTGATAAATACAACACCCGATTTAAAAATGTGTCTTTTTAATGGCTTGATTTCAGCTCATTCTATATGTCAGCCACATTTGAGTCATGACCCTCATGAGTGAGCTTTTTAAATTGATCGTGGGTTACACTTGAAAGCAGGCGGTCCATTTGTAGTGGGTCATTTAGTTTTTATTATGTTTATTATTAAATGTTCCTTTTTCGGGTGAGAGGTGGATGGAGGCTGGTGGCAAAGACATGAGCAAACGTTTTGCTATTTTGCATTTCAAACTGGCAAACTGATCTGAGGACACGGTGATAACATTGGATCAAGTGTTGGCATCAGCCGGATCCAACGGCCATCCATTCCCTCCGGGCTTTTTAATTGTAGCCTTACAGGAGTGTGCACTGATTCGTGTACTGTCCCGCCCCAGCAGAAAGAAAGCGTTTGTGCTCAGTTCTTACGCAAGCGTGACCCAATGAAAAGAATAGAATAATATATATAAATGTGGGTCCGCCTGTATCGCTCTGTAGACCTTGGTGGATACTCTGGATAATTGTTAAAGACTTGATCCTTTTTATAGCTTTTGTTCTGTGTGTTCCGTTGTCTAAACAACACATTTTGTTCGCTCTTCATTTCTCTCACTTGTTGAATTACATCCTCCCAGCCCGTGTAATTCAGAGTGTGTGTGTGTGTGTGTGTGTGTGTGTGTGTGTGTGTGTGTCTGACCCCTGCCTTTATGTGAGAACTGACACTGTGTGTGTTTTGCTTTGACCCCAGATCTACCAGGAGGATATGATGCGTTCGCTGTTAGAAAACTCCCTCCACGTGTTTCGTGCCATCAGCGGGACGTCCCACGACCTGGGCTGACCCCTGTCTCCTGCCGGGCTCCCTCCGCCGCGCCACCCGCCCTTATCTATATATATATATATATATATATATATCCCTTAAGGGCCTGAAGTGGATGATAACAGGCGGCTCTCTGTTTCATATCTGTGTAGCTCCGCTTGCTAACCCCCCCACCCCCATTTGGATATCTCCAGCATCTCTGCTGGATGAACAGTGGGCGGTCATGGTGAAAGATCAGTTGGATATTCAAACCGCAGCAGTCTGAGAATGTATTGCAGCGACACCGACTTAACGTCAGCCTGTCATGTTTAGGTGTTTTTCGCTGAGTCATGCTAGGTTGCGTTGCACTTTTTTTTGTCTGCCTTTTTGCGATAAACTGCAGAATTGACTGTTGTTGTTTTTTTGTTTTTTTTTAGAGGAGCGATACTGTACTCGAGCAATATGTCCGTCCTCTACCTGCAATGCTGCCCTTCGAATCTATGCAGGACACCGCACTCCCTCCAGGAGGACTTTTCGCTGCTCGAGCTCAGCCGGTGCTGTCTAAACACGCACCAAAAACCGAAAGCATCGAGACACTCTGTCAAGCCGAGGGGTAGTGTTAATAGGCTAGCAGTGCCTTCCTGTCAGGTTAACAGGCGGTGGTAAACGGATTAGTCACTTCTAAAGAGCAGCAGCTTAAAGTGAGCGTCAGGCCAAAGTTACTCCTCTGTTTGTTTAACGACAAATGCAAAAGCCTTCTCGGTCTGTCCCCAAGTTAAAGAAAAGAAAAGAAAAGACAGGGCTCAGGGTTGTGTTAAAGCTGCTCTGGAGAAGGGTTTGTGTAGGCTAAAAGTAGCTCAGTTACGTTGTAAATGTAAAACATCTGTTGGTAATAACAATATTCCAGATTGTATTAGAGGTAATGTATAAACTGTCTAATACCAGAAAAGATTATGATTAGAAATTCTATCCGTGGTATAACAATCATTGGAACCGTATTCTCTATGGGCTCATTTTTTAAGTGGCCCGTAAGCATTTGAAGTCCGAAACAGGGACACACTGATCACAGCGGTGTGATGACTATAATCACTTCGGTACAGCGAGTAGGTAACGAGTTGGGTTAAGAACCAGTGCCTTTTGCGCTCTGCCTTCTGAACAGATTCCCTTATCTCAAGTAATAAGACCTGCAGCACATGCTGGTTACTCACAGTATTTCCCAAGTGCTACACTGTAATTAGCAGACAGATGAATAATATTTAAGCAAATGTACATAATTTGTCAAAGTGAATTCTGTCTCCATGTATGTATGTATGTATTTATATTTGACACATTTTAGACTTTAGTTTGGTCCAAATCTGTCCCGGGCAGAGAGAGTTTATGTTGTTGTTGTTGTTCACTTTTATTGCATTGTATACTGAAGTGCAGCTGCTTGTCAAACTTACTTTGTAAAGCCATTCTTTTCTTTTTTTTTTTTTTCTTTTTCAATAAAAACCTTGAAAGCCTATGGAGACCGCCAATTGTTTCTTGACCTCGGATATGACACGAGCTCTGCCATTTAGCAGATGGTGAAGAGCTTGGATCCGGGTCTTCCTCTGCACATGTTGCCAGGCTGCCCTCAAGCCAGTGTCCACTCCAGAGCCAACATAAAGGCTTGGAAGATTTCAACTATTTGACAATAAGCATGAAAAACAGCCACAACTCTGTGTGTGTGTGTGTCCCCAAACGCCTTGGCCAATATAGTATACTTCTTGTAAGAGGTGTGATTAAGTGAAAACTCATCTCTAGCTTTCATTCTCGTGGCACAGGAATTCACCAAACAATGGAGCCCAGATGCTGTGTGTGTGTGTGCGCGCGCGCGCGTGTGTTGCCGCGCGCCCTGGCCTCGTGCCGTCAGCTTGTCCACGCTCTGCCGTTTGTTGCTGCATTAGGCCATTAACCATGGAGATAATCAGCTTAATGATTCACAGACTCATTTGGAGGCTGACGACTTCCTGGAAGGATGGATGGACACTTGCGGTTTGGGATATGTTGCACTTATTGCGCGCGCACGCGCGATCCGGCCAGCTTCCATTTTGTGACTTCGAACCCTCTCGACACTCGAGAGTTTTACGCATGGTTGGACGTATTTTTGTGTGCAAACACCGCCGGGGAGAGCAGAACTGGTTTAGCACGGCCGCGGAGTCGCTGTCATCGGCGCAGTCCTCGCACCGACTCCGCCCCGTTCCCGGTAGAATAAGCGCACCCACTGACACCACCAAGGTGCTTCTGGTGACTGCGTTTACTTGACGTCGTCAGCCCCCCCCCACCCCCCCCCCCCCCCCCCCCCCCCCCCCCC
>CM022475.1:4625779-4657548 GCA_011952105.1 Coreoperca whiteheadi | reverse complement strand
CGCGGCCCCCCCCCCCGCCCCGCCCCCGTCCCGGGGAAAAAAGGGCCCCCACTGTCCCCCCCCAGGCGCTTCTGGGGTCGGGGTTTATTTGTCGGCGGCAGCCCCCCCCCCCCCCCCCCTCGGGTTCCCATTTCTCTCTTCTTTCGTCCTCTCTGATCCCAGACATTCGGCCACCCGTATTGGCCCTACGCGAGCCAATACGTTTTTTTTGTTTTTGTTTTTTGATTTCAAAACTTGGGAGTTCAAGAGGATCGTGGGAGCCGACTCGTCTCCGGAGAGAGGGGAGACGCTCAGACGCCTGCGGACATGCGGACTTTTCCTCGGGAGTTTCTGGCCCGCCTGTCATGCTGCGCCGTGGTGATGGTGTGCCAGTGCGCGGCAGGTAAAGGCTCCGTCTGGCACCTGGTGTTTGTGTTTCTATCTCAAAGCGCAATTTGGCATTGGCGCCGCGCGTTCGGCCCTTTTGACGCACCCACGGCAAAGAGATGGCATTACAAGTGATGGGTTTCTTTGATTTCATTTCAGCCACATTGAAAGTAGGAGATGAACATTTGTCTGCCTAGATTAAGAATAGTACGACTATAACCCTGTGATCTTTCATTTTAGGTTGCCTTCAATTATTGCGCACTAGGCTACATTTATTCGCCAACTATCCTATTTAGATTTTTGTACTTTACTTATTATTCCAACCCCTCCGCCGGATTTTAGGATAATCTTGGTGTTGGTCTCGGCGTTTTGTCCTGTAATTAGTGTTTTAACATATGAGGGTTTTTACATTGATGAACATGACGTGGATGTCTGGATGAAAAATGTAAATCCCGCTGCTCAGTAACGTCCCTTATGTGGTTGCGCCTCTACTTTCGCCATTATGGTGGCGGAGCGGAGCGCAACCTCAAATAACCAAAACCAAAAAGAATCAACCTCAGAGATTTAATGAAACGGACCACCGCCGATTTATAGGCTGTGTGAACGCAGGGAATGGGATATGGTCCTTTTTCGAGGATGTGAAATAAATAAATGACGAACTCGAATCAATGCAATTTTGAGGTTGGCCGCAATTTTTGAGACAACTCTAGAAAGCGGACGCGTCGGCCTGGAACACAGGCGCTCTCGTGACATTTAATCTTTAATCTCAGTGTTTCATGTTAAAAAAAAAAAAAAAAAAACCCCGCCATTCCATATAATTCCATATACCTCACCCCACTATCCCCGACTCGCGTGGGTTCGCAGACGACAACGTTTTTTTTGTTTTTGTGGCATTTTTTTTTAGCAAATCTATTGAGGAAAAACCTTCTTCTTTTTTTTTCCTTTTTTTTTTTTGGCCGTTCCAAAGCTCAGTGTTGCGTATGCAGGTGATTCTACGTGGATCCTCTCCAAAACGGTGCGCGGCGAGATGGTTTCGTTTTGAACGTGGTCGAGGAAAATGCCGATCTTGCGGGGAGAGGCGGAGAATCTGCGGGGAGCTGGGTTGCAAAGTCAACCCGAGAGGCCAAAGTGTTTATGAGAAATTAAGAGCCAAATTAGAGCTCCCCCTTAGCGGCACCGCCGAGGCGCCTGCCAATGCAGCTCCCTGAAAGGGGGCCGTCTCTGCCCAACAAGTGGGCCCCCTCTTTAGTTGAAGTGCATTTTTAAAGTGTTGCTGCTTAAGTGTGCTTCTGCGCTTGTGCTGAAGTGAAATACTGAATGCCAGACCTCTGCGTGGGTATTTTCGCAGTGGCCTATTGCTGCTTTTCCCTGCAGTAAAACGAGCTCGGCGGCTCGATCCCGGCATCCCCCGGGCGCGTGCCAAGATGCTGAACGCCAGGATTGCTGTGTGTTTGAACGATTAGTTCAATTTGTACTGATGGGCACTTAGCCCGTGTGTGTGTGTGTGTGTGTGTGTGTGTGTGTGTGTGTGTGTATGGGTAAATGTGATTTGTAGTGTGAAAAGCGCTTTGAGTAGTGGGACGGCTAGGAACAAGTACACGGAGCCTACAGTCCATTTTAAGTTTACGTCTTCGGCCACTACCGTGACCGTAGAATAGACACGCAACAAAGATATGACGTGGTCGCGACTGTGTTCGGATGTGAATTGTCTTTTACGACGAATCACCGAGATTTAAATCGTGGGAAAACTTGTTTTAAAGCCCCCCCCCCCCAAACCTATTTGAACCTATAGGTTCCCAATAGGTTAGGTTTGGGAATAATCCCAATATCCCGCTGGAGGTCAGGAGGTCAAATGAACTCCTCTTTTTTGTCACGTCTCCTCCACAGGTCACGTTCCTCCACCGGAAGGGCCGACGTATGAGTGGGTGGACGCCTTCAAACTGAACGTGTCCTGGAAGAAGCCAGTCGGTCTGCCGGACGGATGTAAAGTCCAGTACAAATACGCCCTGGTGAAGAACGGAAAAAACGTACGAGAGGTAGGAGACATGACGACACTGGGTGTCTTGGGTGTTTGTGTGGGCTTGTTTTACTGTATTCGTGGGGTCTTAAAAGAAGGGCCCCACTATACTTGTGGGGTCCCGACAGCTTTGTGGGGCCAAAATGCTGGACCCCACACAAGACTGAAGGGCTGTTTGAGGGTTAAGACTTGGTTTTAGGGTTCGGTTTAGGGTAAGGGGCTTGGGAAGACATTGTGGGTTTGGCATTGCTCGAAATGTTTTTTGCCATCCCGCTGTAATGATTTACTCTGACCATAACATTACCTAATATCGCACATTTTTTCCTCATGCCCCCCCCCCCCCACACACACACACGCACAATACACACATACACACACGCAAACACACTCTTCAACACAGAGCCACGATGCCCCGGTGCCACGAGGGATTTAAGAGAACTCTGTGGCACTCACCAAGTTCCACTTTTGTAAGAATTTTCTCTCAGGTACAAACTGAATTCACGGTTAACGGTCTAATCCGAGTGAAGGTAGAGTTTAAATATGACACCCCACTTAAGTCAAATAAAACAATAATGTAAGAAAAACAAACCGCCCCCGCCCCCCCCTTGACCGCCTCTCATACTGGGCATGGAACGCTTTGGCCAGAAAGACGGGGGTTTTTTTGCACCTTAACTTTCTGGTCCAACTATTCTCTCTTTATGGTTTAGGCTAAGAATACAGACATGCTCTTGCACATTGCCCACTGTCTAATTTATATAAAAATACCTGCTCCACGAGTTGATTATTATTTTTTTTTTTTATATACTGTCAAATAAAAAGCCTTGTGTGCATGATTTGAACATCTCTGACTATTGAATCTATCTTTAGCCATGGACCCCTCAGCCTGAGGCGGTTGGAGGCAGAAGACAAAGTGTCTCAATTATGTGTTCAGCATAATCCTCCTTAAATCCCGTGTTTGTTTTTCTTCCAGTCTGTGGTGTGCACACCCTGGAGAAATTTCACCGACACTCGTCTGACAGAAGAGACCGGTTCCGATGGGTGGACGTACGCCATTTGGACTGTGGGCAGTTCGTCCTGCAACAGCTCGAACGACAGCGCGCACGTCACCATTAACATTCCGAGGAAGGCCAAGGGTAAGAAGCGGAAAGCTGACTCTGACGCCGCACTAAGCTTTCGTGTGGGTTTCGTTTGTCCTGCGCGTCCATCATAATGCGTTCAAGTCATACTTACAAGCTCTTCTTCCGGGGGGGGGGGCAGCACGACGCAAGAAGTCTTTTCTCACGTGACCCGGGTGACCTGTCATCTAGTTAAAAAAAAAAAAGCCTGTGGCCCGGAAACTTAGGGGCGATGTTTGACAGTGACCCGACTTTCAAGGAGCAGTGTGAAGAGAGTTGTGCGGTCCCGCATTTCCTTCAGCTCAGAAATGTATCAAAAATCTGGCCTTTTTTTTTTTTTTTTTAAATCTCGTGCTCATTTAGAGAAAGTCATTCATGCTTTCATTTCATCTCGTCTAGACTATTGCGACTCTCTCTCCGCACCCGCCCTCAGTCGAAAATCCCCCGTCTCCAGCCCGTTCAGAATGCTCCCCAGTTCTCACTGGCACTAAGTGTAGAGACCGTACGACCCCGGTATCAGCACATCAGTAAAGTTTAGGATTGACTTTAAGGTCCTACTGATGACCTTTTTTGAGCACGGGAAACGTCTAGCCCCTGGTTGTATTGCCGAGCTTTACACTCTTTACGAGCTGCAACACTGCCGCGGACCCTCGGCCATGGCCCTTCTTGGCTGCCCCACAGTCCAGGCTCAGGACAAAAAGGTGACTGCGCTTTCTCTATCAGGGAGCGGCCTGCCTGAGCAAGTTAGGTCGGCAAAATCAGTGTCATCTTTTAAACCCCTTCCAAAAACGCCCTTCTACGCTGATTTTCGAAAAGCGCTATACGAATGCAGTTATTATCAGACTATTATTGTGCTTGAATCTTGCTACATGTCCGTACGTGACACCTCTGCTTTTCCACTGCACAGCTAAAGTGGTGAAGGACTTCAAATGTTTCATCTTCCCCAGTGAACTGAACTGTACCTGGATCCCACAACGTCCCCCTCTTAACCTGACGCTCTCCTACAGGTGAGGCTTACAGCATTACAGCAGTGTCATTGCTTGCATATCGTCCCCTGTGCATTGGGATATTATCATCCAAAGCGTGTCGGCATTTAACTTGGCCTCCCTTGGAAACGAACCGAACCGACGTTGGCGAAATCCTGCAGCCGCCGTTCGTTTTCGTATTTATTTTACAAGTCAAATGATGGTAAATGTACGGCGGAAAGATATCCCCTCCTGTCTCATGCCTTTGTATGGCATTGAGCCGTTCAGCCTCTAAGACAACAAACATGTAAAGTGGGGGGAAAACAGGGATATAGTGCCAGAGCAGTGAGAACATTTACTAGTCCACGCCATGGTCCCCACAGATATTAATTGGGCGGCAGGAAATCGGTGAGCCTTATGAACATCTAGTGGCGACTGAAGGAATTGCGGGATCCATGGTGGGTTTTCAGAGAAGTGGAAGATGAAGCTAAAAAAAGAGCACACCGGACCAGCTTCGTGTGGTTTTTCGTTCACGTGAGGCACTTTGACTAAAGCACGTGTGCCAGCTGTGGCCTTCCCTACTCCCCGCTTCTCATATCACCTCCCCGTTTTGTTTCTGACAGGGTTTGTGGGCCTGGTGACGACCATAGAAAAGGTTTGAAAGGGTGTGATCGGCCTTACCGCAGCGGAACGAGGGACAGCTGTTCCCTGAAAGCTGCTGCCGAGGATGACATCTGCATACTTGTGGAGAGTGAAGCTGGAATGAGCACCTTCAGACCTGTACTTGGTTGGTGTTACTTCTAAAAGTTTATTACTGATGTCATAACAAATTGTGAAAATAAATGCAGAAAATAACACTTGCAGTTAAAATACTTTTATAACTAGTAATGGAATCTTGTCTCTTAATCAACCGACTTTCTTTTCTTTTTTTTTGGTCCTTTTATAATCTCCTCAGTGGTACCTTCACCAGAGCTGAGCATCAGAAAAGACAAAAATCACCTCAAACTGAAATGGACAGCTCCAGCTGTCAGGAGCAACTGCACCTGGATATACGAGGTCCGCTACAAGAAATGCAATGGGCCCGAAGTAAGTTGTCAAATACGGCAGTTTATACAAAACCTTCTGCTAAAGTCAATACCGAAGGTCCTCCCCTCTTCATGTAATGAGCTTTTGAGTTTGCTACAACGACACTGAACGTTCTCACATTCAAGCAGTGAGTCTATCCGCTCCAAACACCACGTATGGGAACAGGCGTTTGTATTTCAGCAGTACAAATGTGTTGCATTTCCGCACATGTCTGTGTAAATTTCCAAACATTTAAATTTGGGGCGGCTACGTCTCTATTTCATCAATGGCACATCGTTGTCCCCGTGCCTGACAAAGTGCGACACTGTGGTTTTACGTGGGTTTTTTTTTTTTTTCTTTGTTGTAGGTATTGTGGAACTTCACTATAAAGCATGGAGAGCACACAGGGCAGGTGTCCTACGATAAAAGCTGCCAGTACGAGTTCCAATCCAAAGTCAGGACTGACATATATTGCAAGGAAATATTCAGCGACTTCGGCGCAGTTGTAACTTACGGTAACTGTCCAACCAATTTCACTTCCACTGGGTTCTCTGAGTGTGTTTTATTAGGTACACTAAAGCCAGATTTCTATCAAGTCACCCAGTGCCGCGCCGGTGACAGGCAGCCGCACAGGCACTGTGTTTTCAGACTGCCGAGATCTCGCTTGATTCATCGATTAGAAGGAACTTCAAAGTCACCGTGACCTCAAAAAACACTTTTTGGCCGTACCTCAAGAATCGACGGCCATGTTTCACAGTCCCTGAGTAGGGGACACCTTTGACTCAAAGGTCATGAACCTGTTTAGAGGCAGAATGCACGACGTGGAGGCGAGCCCGTCCTGCGGCGGTTATCGATTACTCCCTGTGTCGTCCCACACACACACACACACACACACACACACACGCACACAATTTCCAGCGTCAGCGGAATCACGCGAGCGCAAACGACGTCCTGGAGCTAATCGTGACCCCGTGACTGAGCGAGTTTCACCCACAGCTCATCTAAAAATGCCAGGAGGAAACAAAAGCGCCACATTTTGTGGCGCAATACTCCTTAAGAATCCATCGTTCCATAGAACAAGTGCCTGTGTTCCTGTTTAGCCAATACGTCTATGATACTCTTTCATTAGTTCAAAAATGTATATGAATTTTACTTCACTAATAATACTAAATAATAATAAACAATAAATTACATATTGAGATGGATATTTTTGGCAGGGTCTTTTTTTTTTTATTATCATAGAATCCCTTGATTTGCACACTTCAGTGGATTAAATGATGTTCTCGTTCACCGGGTACTTTTCTATATTATTCAATAAATTGTCCTTTACGGCTTGTATGAATAGACACCAATTCATAGCGGATTAAAAAAATGCCACTTTAGTTCACAAATGTCTCCTGTCAGAGAAAGGACAATGAGAAAGTGAAACGGTCTTGAAAGCTGAAGAAAATGTTGTTCCCTGTTGTTCCCCACAGGTACTAATGAGCCCCCTGACGGGAGACTGATTGTGGTTGCCATTGTCGTCCCTATCATTCTGTCTTTCTGCGTCATTCTGTCCTGCTACTGCTTCAGGAGGTATGCTTTGGAAAGAGAACAGTTGAAATACTGTATGTAAGTCAAAGACTGTAGACTGTACAAAGTACAATTCTGCTTTCTATAAATCGTTGCAATCTGTTTCATGAGTCGATGTAACGCATACCTTTGAGATGCGCAACAATGAAAACAAGAAAACTGAGATTATCGCCTCATCTAAACTTTGTGTAAAAGTTGATAAAGGGTGCCTTTGTTCACACCAGCCAAGATGCCAAGGTGAGGCATGTGACTAATGTTCCTCAAATACGAATTGCCACATTGCTAGGAAATGTGTTGCCCGCGAAAGCCCTTTAACATGAAGAAACTGGCCCTAGCCTGCCGCCAGAAGGCAAACACTGACACTGAAAAGTCACGGGACGTTGCTGTCACTTTTACCCGCAACTGGCTAGCTTGGAGCGCTGCCACTGGACTGCTTTAGAGTCTAATCAGTGGACAGAGTGGGAGTGTGTGGGGCTGGAAAAAGGTCAACAAACCGGCCCCACCCTTAAGAATGAACAAATCACCTACTCATAATACCGCTTGTGCCTTGAGAGGCGATATTCCGATAGCATAGTCCAGGTAGTTCGGCGGCGACTTTGCTACGTTACACAAGCACTCCTAGCTCTTTTTAGTCTAATAAACTCACAACATATGAATATTAATATTCTTACACCTGCCCGTTATTGATTTGGAGTATGAATTTGACACGAGGAGAGTGGGCTCAATTCTTACATATTGCTCGTTTAAGTAGAGCTACAATAAATAGAGAAGTGTCATAGAAAAGGAACGTTCCAAGTCAGTTTAGGTTTTTTTATTTATTTATTATTATTTCAAGAGCCGCTGCAGACACATAAAAATACTCGGCAAATGAAAGTGAAGACGGCTTTCTTCTAGTGTCGGACCCACGCATAGTGAAGGTCAAGCGTCCAAGAGAAGTAACAATACGCAAAATACATATTTGAGTGGAGGGGGACTCTAAAGTGAGCGCACGGTTCACTGCGAGCCAGTGCAGAGATACGATAAGTGTGACCTGTGTCGCTTTCCCGTGGCCCAGGCACAACTCTGGCTGTGGCACTCTGCTGTCACGCAAAACTTTGTAAAACGTCAAGCAAAACGCATTGCAGCCATCTGTGACATGGCCACGGTGTTTGAGGAAAAGCATCTGCCTGGCGACGTAGTCTAAATATCATATTTTGCTGGTGGGAACGTTGCGTGCTGGTTGTTGCTTTGTGTTGCTTGACTGTGCTCGTTGCGGTGTGTCTGTTTTTCGCAGGCACAGGGCCATCATTTGCCCCATCGTACCAGATCCTTCGGCAATATTCAAGGAAATGATGATGAACGGAAACAACGAGGTCATGGTACGTTTTTAGGAACAAATAAATGCGTGCGCGCTCTGTTCGGGCCGCTCCCCCGGTCTCCACAAACACTCATCGCGCTGTTCTTATGTTTCAGACCACAACAGGGAGCCTGTACACGCCGGTGCCTGAACCCATTGAACCCTGCAAGATCACCCTCGTAACCAAAAACGCTGGCGTCCAGCAGTACTCCTGACGCGTGCACGCCAGTGGCTGCCGTGCGGCTGGACAATCGCTCCGGGCGATTCCATCAGGGACATTTACCAGGCTCAAAAGCTTTGTTTCACTGACCTCTTGTGGTTGAAAGTTTCAAGGCCGTCGCATGTCTGACAGGCATGATCAGCAGTGGGCTCGGTTGCACCTTCGCTGCACTGGTCTGAGCACAGTTCTGTCTCACGGCAGCCAGGTGAGCACCTCAACCACCAGAGGTTGGCAAAAACATTTCTCAGCTGTTATTAGGATACTCTCTAAGGTAGTGCAGATGCATACTGCTGATGCCAGTCACGGACAGGGTGAGATAAAATGAGATAAATTGCACCGAATCCTTAGAGCTGCCTTTCTCAAAAACTACAAAAAAAACCACAAACAAATAACAAACCCGCCCAACTATGGATTCGGAAGTACAAACAGGACAAGAGAGTTTGTCGGGCCTGCTCTGTGCCGATATCCTCCCGTCGAGCACGGAGGAGGAAGACAAGGATGAGGGCGGGCCGTGTGCTTTTCGTTGGACCGAGTGGAGGGCTGCGAGTGGACCCAGGCGCCGCGGCCGCAAGAGCAAGCGGCTGCTTCTTTTGGATATCTGCATCAGCGAGATCACGAGGGCAGATGAAGAAAAAAAAGAAGAGGCTTGTGTCTCGTCACAGCGAGTCTCGTTCGTAGGAATGACAGGCACATTCCAGCATGAAGGCCATCACTGCAGCTGGACATTAGGCGGGAAGCAATCACTTAAGGGGTGGGAAAGCACATTCTTGAGTGATGCTACGTCTGCACAGCGAGCCAAGAGCTGCCGTGGCTCTCCTGACCTCCACACATGTATTTGCCCCCAAATGAGCAGCTGGTTTTGACTAGTCGGCATGGTTACAAGCACTGCCTTAAGAGCAGCTGACTGGGGCGAGTGCGCCTCGTGTGAGTGCTGTCCAAAAGACTAAATAAACGAGTAAGACTCAAGACTCAAATGTGATGAGTGTGGTGGGATTTTGGAGATCTCATCTTGGGACATCTTTGCTTTTCACTTGTGCTGTCTCTGTTAACCCATTCTCTGTGCATGTCGAAAGGAAATCCCGCTTTGTTGTCCGTCAGGAAGGGCATTGACGTGCATGAGCTTTTCTGGATGACTCTAGATGCCAAATGTCTTGTATATTTCGGAGGGAAATAATCATTTCCTTGCAATAGTTAATCCTATTATGTCTCACTAAACACTTGGCACCTTTTTGGAAGGACAACAGTGATGGAGAATTATTTACCCGCAACAGTTCATGACAAGGGGCACACGCATTAAACACAGCATCCCATCAATCTGTGTTTTTATGTTTTACTGTGGATTGTGTAGACAGACCAATGCACCCATTCATTTAGAACACTGACATTGTGCTTATATTTCAGAAAACTGCTTATACCATCTTGTTGGGCTGATCTGGCTCGATTTATCATTTCTTTAAGTTGATTCCGGGGAGAGAGAAAGATTGACTTTCAGCAAGAGAGAGAGCGTCAGTTCATTGCAATCAAGGCAAGCAGGAATGTTCAGCTCTGCCTCAGGTCATGGCCACGTTGTGTTCTAGGTTCTAATAATCTCAATAGGAAATGCATTTGAAACTATGAAATTAGACAGCGACTGCATCAGCAACGGAGTTCTAAACCACTGGTACAGGGAAACTGGCGCGCTGAATAAAAACGCACCGAAAGTGTGCATTTTAATAATGAAAAGTAAAATGTATGTCCTCCCAGTCATTTAGGATGTGCCAGTTGTCCAAGTGGGCCCACCCACAACGACCATTCACCTAAACACACAAATCCAAAATGCCATGTCACCGGCTGTTGCGAAACGCTTCCTTCCTTAAACTGAGGGAAGCTTTTATTTCTTGTTTCTTGTTTGTTGGGGGGGGGGGTTGTTTAGTACTTTAACAGAGAATAAAGAAAGAGAAAAGGTTCGTGTGGTTGTGGTTCCATGTTAGTGGTTATGAGTGGCTCATTCTGAGTAGTCACTGTTTCATTGGAAATGATGGACTTGTCACAGCTTGATCTTCAAGGAGTTCGTTGCCAGTGATGCATGTCTGTAAATGATGTATTAGCTGTAACTGATGGGTTTAATAATGTTAATGAATCACACCAATGTTATCATACAAATACTTTTATGGATCATTTTTAAAACACGTATTGGTTCGTCCCATCATAGGCCTGATCCAAGAGGCAGACCTCTCCACAGCCCAATATCTCCCAAATCTCCAAAGATCTGACCGAGTGTCTATATACTCTAGTAACCTGCTGAACCTATCTAGCACTCATAAGGTCGTTTTAAATAGCACTATTCCGTGTTACCGTATTCCCGACGAGCTTCCCACAGTTCTGTACCGAGTCGAGCGTCTGTGCGCTCGTGCGCGCTCGTGCGCGCTCGTGCGCACCAAACGGGAAGTACCCATACTCCGCCCAGCTCCCAACTTTTTTTTCTTTTCATGCCTGCGTTAAAATAAGCTGGAAGTGAAAGTCGTGTTGAAAAAGCGGACACCCAGCCGACTTCCTTTTTCTGTTTTACAAACCGTGGCAGCGACCAAGACTGCCGGACGGTCGCCTGAAAGGCAGCGCGAGGAACCAACGGTTAACGGTTTCAATCCCGAAAGCCCAACGGTTTGCGGGAGAACCTTTGAAGCGTAAGGAATAAGACTCAACGGGTGACGAGCAGGATGTTTCAACGTTTGGACCTGTTTGTTTTAAGCTGCCTCTCGCTATTGGAATCCCAAACAGGTACGAAACTACACACAGGCGTAGGTGTGTTAACAGTTTTTGCCCGAGCTTTCCTGCCCTGCCACGGGCGCCGATAGCTTTCCTCGCTAGGGCTCCTGACGTCACGACTGGCACGGATCACTGTTGAGCAAGACCCGGAGCTAAACATGAAGCTGAGCACCGGAGAGGGGATAGAAAGTGGGTTCGTGGACAGGGAAGAACCCCTCGAGCAGATGAATGTCACACATGATCCACATCCAGAGGACGTTCACCTCTTAAGCGGCACGGCACGGGGTGTGCACAGCCTACCGGGCAGAAGGACCCAAATGCAGACAGCCGGGCAGACAGGAACAGTATCGGGGATTTCAGTTTTAAAAGACAATAGCCTAACTTACACAAGCGCGCAGGCAAAGGCAGCGAGACCAAACCCGAATCCACGGGTTTAAGGCTAACTTGTCATCCCGGACCCTATCTTCCCATGTGTGGGTTTATGTGATTAAATGGGACAACAGTTTTTGACATTGGTCCAGCGGGCTGGAATGCAGAAACCCTGGGCATTGATTCAAGAGCAGTGGGACTAAACAGGGTGCAATGTTGAAAAAAGAGCATCAGAATCCGAGTCAGAAATACTTTATCAATCCCCGAGGGGAAACTCTTTAAAGCTCATGCTCCGAAAAAATCAAAACACATGTATGTATCTAACATGATACAACCTCCCAACATTTGTCTATTTTTTTTAATTTTTTTTTTATAAAAATGTGCTTTTTACCTTGCCATTAGGCTACTTATTTTGCGTGGGTCTCGCTCAATACCGGACCAACTTCAAAAAGTGTTGCCCCCAATTAGTCACTAAGACACAAAGAAACATGGGGGAAATAGGGTGAAAAAATGTCCTACGGTCACGCAGGAACGGGGGAAGTAAAAGGTGCAGGCTGGTTAGGGTTCCGATTCAGCTTCAGGAGGCCGGAGGGCAAAGGCAGAAGCAACACTGATGATCTGGCAACTGCCTGGGGGGGGGGGGGCTGATGTAAACGCTGACAGGGGGGTTGGAGAATGAGACACAGGTGAGCCGGTGGGAAAGTCTGGGGGCATCTGGTGGAAGGATGAGCGCCGAGCTTTGCAGAAATACAGGGGCCTGGGGAAGTGGGAATGTGCCCAGAAGAAAGGCACAGAGGGGCGGACTGGGCAAAATACCAACGACTGAGGCAGCCGCCGTGACCCCCAGCTCATTATGTGCATGGGGGTTGGATGGTTCCGTGTAAGGTGGATACTGCAAAGTTTAAGGCTACAGTGTGCTCTGGGTGTGTTTTATGTGGCAAAACCGAAGTTGGCCCGTGTAAATGTTAAAACTCCAGGATACGGCTGGCTAAATACAAGTGTGATAAAGGACACTGGTCAGGAGATAAGGGAAATAACACGGGGAAGTGTAGCTTTATATCTGCTTTATAAGAGGGGAAATTATGTTTTTTGTCTCCTTGAGACTGGTGCCAAACACTGCCGAACATTCTTTGGCATGTCAGACATTTCCTTGTCGCTGAGCTGTTCCTCCGAGCGGATGTGCAAGTAATCCCACTGGAGCTGAGCTAAAAAAAGAATGGGGGGGGGGGCACTCTTATCATGTTCTATAAGCAGACTAAAATGAAAGGAACGAACAGGAGGTGGTCAAGGGGCTAACCAAAGGCTCGCTAAAATCCCGTGTTCCCCGTCTTTTCTCTTTCTCCACCCGTAGGCCTCGTCTTACCACCACAAAACTTGTCCGTAGTGTGGAAAAGTGATTTTGAACCCTGGATGTACTGGGAACCACCGCAGCATTCAGTGGAACAGTGCACCTATACTGTGAAATCAGTGATCGGCAACGAGCACAGCGAAACAACATACGTGAGCATGCATTCTGTTTCATATTTATTCCACGGCAGTGTCCCACCAATTCTATTAATGTTTATTTATTACCAATGCCTCAATTTGTAAGCAGCATTGAAATGGTGCAGCTGGTCAGGATGGAGAACATCTGAATTGCTTTATGTATACCGTTCAATCTGTAAGGCCGCTTACTATTTACATGGTGTTTTATAATGTAAACTCTTACTATGCACGGCCACTAGTAACCGTAGCTGTCAATTAAAGGAAATGGGGTAAAATGGGCCTCTGAGTCGTAGGGGAGGAGAGGTAGAATGTAGCATTAAATGAAAATATCTCCCTATGTCTACCTCCGACTTGTACTTAGATGCAGGTGTGCGTTAGACTGTAAATGTAATTTTGCGTCTGATCATTTGATTACTATGAGCAAAGCCCCAAAGAGGACCAAAACCAACATTGAATTGATCCTAATGGCATGTACAGAACTCAAATTTTCTGTCCCCCCGCCGCCCCCCAAAAAAACAAATCTGTTGACAACATATCCATAACAATGCTTAATATGGTGATGTCTCCCTACATTCCACTAATGAATGGCCAGTGTGCGTTTTTTTTTTTCTTTCTTTTTCTTCCTGAAACAACTCCACAACTGCGTGTGTGACCGCGGCCCGTGTTACATGCACAGCAAAGTGCTGGGCTGGGCTTCAGTGTTAACACTGCCGATGATGTTTTGGTAGTTCACTTAGTGTGTGTGTGTGTGTGTGTGTGTGTGTGTGCGTGTGTGTGTGTGTGTGTGTGAGAGTGTGTTTTTTTTCTCCCCCCGTTTGTCTGTACAGAAACGTCAAAATTCTCCCTGGGACAATGGCAACGAGCACATAGTGATGGACGGAGGATTCCTGCAGTTGTCGGTTGAAACGGCCTGTCCTGACGGGCACAGTGAGCCGGCTGTCTTCAACATCACATACCCAGGTAACTCGCTTTGCTCAGCCTTCCCCCGACTTTTGTTCTCGAGAGTTTGAATGCTTTTGAGTAGACAAGGAAATGTGGGGCTAAAACGTGTGTATGTGTCTCTGTTGTAAACCCCCCCCCCCCAGACCTGGTGAAAGAATTGGAGTGCTGCATCATTTCCTCCAAAAGAAGTCACTGCTCCTGGGTCGTCGCCAGTCACGCTCCAGCTCTCGGTTTTTTCTATCGGTATGTGTGGGGGTTACTTTACATTTAGTGCTTACACAATTAGAGGACGTTGTGCTGTGCAGTGCTGTAGATCCAACGTGGCGTCGTGGGTAATTAGAAAACTGAAAGGCACTATTGCACGGCGTGAAGTGAGTAAGCTGTATTGCAGTACTTCCTGGCGCACAGTGGTTAACTTTGCTTTCGCCACACGCAGCGAGAGCCCCGACTACACCCCAGTGGGGGTAATGAGCTCGGGTTCAATGAAGGCTAAATTCCTCGTGTTTAGTGGCTCGGCCGTTTATCAGCCCAGGCCCGAGGCGGCCGTCGGGTTGAGCTCAGGCATCGCTTGTCGACCGCGTGAGGTGTGCAGTATACTTCGAGGCCCAGGCCGTGTTTGGTCGTGTGGCGTTAAATTCGGACGGCGGCCTGTTTAACTTCCAGACAACCAGTAGCATCACCCGGGAATCCCCAGCTGAAAAGCTGCAGGTTTGAAAATATCAGCAGCCGCATGCGCTCCTAATAACGTTCAGTACATTCACTCTACATTCACTATTTTTAAAATCGCATGGTTAAATCGATGCTTACCATCTGATTAGAGAAGTAGTTCACCCTCATCGTTAACTGACACTCCCTGCGTAGTGTAATTGTTTCGTGGGTGGCTCCGAGAAGTAGTCACACCGCCAACCCCCCCCCCCACAGCTCGTGGGCTTCACCCTTGGGTTTTTGTGTGGATCAAACAAGCAGGATATAGCGTCTGAACGAGTGAGCTTTAGAGGTGCCGGCGGGAGGATTTTGTTACCTCGGCACAGAGCCAGGCTGGCTGTTTGCCCTTGGCTGTAGCTTCAGCATTTAACAAACCGCCGTAAGAGTGTTATTGAGCTTCTCATCAAACCCTCGCAACAAAAAGAAAAAAAAAAAAGAAAACAAAAAGCAAATAAGTGTATTTCCCAAAACTGTCAAGCTGTTCCTTTTAACTTAATGAGCAGCGCTTTACGTCTGTGTTTGATGGTGTTCCTGCAAAACAAAACAAAAACGGTGCTTATTCCAATGTTTGTTCATTGTATTAATTGTTTGTTTAATTCAATTACTTCTTTCAGGAATAGTGTGCTGCATGACAGTAAATCACCCTTTCTTTATCTTTCCAAGGTTGCGGAATGAGAATATGGAAACACATCCCGCCTTACGAAAGTGCCCATCGTACACTGCCGGCGTCAGGCCTGGTTGTGATCTGCAGGCGGCTGTCAGCGATGACATCCACATCGTGTTTAATGGGACGCTGAACAACGCGCTTGTCAGGAACACCTTCAAGAAGCATTTTGATGACTGTGGTATGCAGCGAGTGAACTGACAGTACGAATTTAGTATCAAGAGATTGACATATTTCAAAAGAATGAACGCTTCCCCATTCGCGCTCAGCGTTCTAAGAGAAGTTGCTCCTTGGCCCTTCTCAGAAAGGCTTTTGCAGTTATCGTGGTGTGGAGATGTGCTGGCGCTTGTGTAACGTGGGGCATGACACAATCCAAAACTCCGGACGATGCACAGTGCAGCCATTTTAGGCGAACAAAAGTGTGCGCGTGCGTGTCTTAGGGGGATTCTTTTCAGAGACTTTTGTTGGTTTGCAGTATTTTTGGATTGTGTATGACTGGATTGTTACTCTCTCTCTCTCTCTTTCTGTAATCTCTTTCTATGCACAGTGATACCTCACCTTAACTGGACAGTCACTAAAAGAGAGGGCCAGTTCCTGATCAGCTGGAGTCCTCCTGACATCTTAAATCTGTCTCAATGGAAGTTTATAATTAATTACACTGAGTGTGACATAGAAAAGGTACAGTACAAAATTTGGATGTTTGAATCTAATGTTTTGAAATTGAAGCGGTGTCTTTCAATCTTAAATGGATGCATATTATAGCCGTGATCATTTGAATCTGAATTTGAAACGGAAATCCTGATTGTAAAATTGAACCACCACTGAACAGTTCATGTTGAAAGCTCTAGCACTGAAATATTTTACTTTGAAAAACCCTCTATATGATTTCATGTTTCAATTTCCGCAAGATCACTTAAAGGTGTGCTGCTTTGCCGCGTGCTCCTCATGTTGCGCGCACAGCGCTCACAAAACTAGGGACTCACTTTGCGAAAAGACGTCTGTTGACACTTGTGATCTTGAGCGTAATGTGTTGACACCTATTGGGTGGATTGCGCTGAAATGTGGGCATTCATCTTCCCCTTAGGAAGAACTGCAATCACTTTGCTGGTCCTTTTTAATCTAGCGCCATTATCAGGTCAAAATGTAATAAAACATTTTTTTTTAAAAACGACCAATATATCTGCAAAACTAAAGACGTCGTCGGCCTCAGCTGCAGTTTTCGGTCCTCGTTTATGAACCTTAAAGAAAAGCTTAAATCACGTTTTTGAAATTAGCTGGAAAATTCAAAGAGGGGTAAACAACATAAATCAAAATACATGAATGAATACAGATGGTTTTCACAGTGTTATATTTCAATGCCTTAGATTCACTTTCAACAGTATGTACTGGCTGAATTCAGGTTTACAGTTGCTTCAGAGATTCATAATAGCGTGGCTATACATTTTCATCCACAGAATTCAGTCCTATTGTCACATTCAGCGTTGCGTCGAAGCAGTTCGTCGCTGTTACAGCTGTGCCTTCATTTTCCTCACAGTTCAAAGATGAAAGAGGTAGAACGTCAACTCATCTGGACCTGGTCCCTCACTGCCCGTACCGCATGGCAATCAAAGCAGAGCTCGACGGAGCGACCATGAAGATGGCGTGGAGTGACGAGAAGTACTTTGGTACTGCCGCTGTCTCCCCGTCTACTTTCTAAGTGTCCAGCCGTTTAAAGCCGCTAAGTGTGGGATTTGAAAAGTACTTATCTTGCCGTTTAGTGGTTGCTTTCAAAAAACGACACTGGCGGACACAAATGCATTTTACCAACTCAAGTTGAGGATGTTTGGGCATTCTTTGAAAAAAAAAAAAAAAACCCCACTGGGTTTACATTGGAACTTGAAAGGTAAAACACTGCACAGCTGTCTAAGTCTGTCTCAGCTCATCCTCTAACGTTGCTGCTGTTTTTGCAGATGCAGAAACAAATCCCAAAGCATTCCTAATCCTAATTTCCACTATCACCACGTTGATGTTCGCTGGCCTGGCAGCCCTGACTTTTGTGTATTGCAGGAAGTATGTAAAGTTTTCATCTTTTTGCCTTTGGGTGCTACTGACTTTTAGTGGTCTTCTTGTTTGCCTCTAATATTTAACTCTCTCTCTGTACAGGAATAAGGAAAATATTTTCCCCAAAGTACCACAACCTCGGGACCTTGTCAGCAATATTTCTGACAACAACAATAAGGTGATTACGTTGAAAAAACTTAAGTCTGGGTTTTCTCCCTGATTCTGCTGTCCCTCTCCTTTAAAGGAATAGTACAGTAGGACATTTTGGGAAGGACGCTTACTCTCCGTCTCGCCCAGCTTTTGATAAGAAGGTTGTTACTACTCGCATGCCTGCATGGTAAACATGAAGCTACTGCCAGCAACCACTTAGTTTTAGTATCTTCTGTAATTCCCCTGCAATCTGGTTGCCTAGCAACCTCACAGTTACAGCAGGATTCCAGGAACACACAGCACCGGGCCAAGAAGTAGCCCGGCCCATGTGTAACCCCGCTTGAATTCACAACGTGTAATTTTTACACCTCGCTATTTTTGGACGGACTGACCAAACAAGAAATAAAGTGTTCATGAGGGAGCATTAGAGGTGCCGGTTTTTTGTTCCCTTTGGACCGAGTCAGGCTAGCTGTTTCCCCTTGTTTCGCCTCGATATTTAGGGTACAGGCATGAGTTGTATCAATTTTCTCATCTAACTCTTATCAAAAAGTCCAAAGTGACCCAACCATTCCTTTAACAACAGCAACATGAAAGGCAAGGTCGGGGGGGGAATAATGGCACCAAAAACGCCATAATATTCAGCCTCAGAACTTATCTTCACCAGTTATCAAAACTAAACCTGCCTCTAATCGCAACAGTTGTGCTAATTCACAGAGTAATTGGGTTTTTTAAATGCCAACGCTGTGTTTTGGTTCTCTCTCGCCCACCAGCATTACTTCTTCTTTTCTTCTTCTTCTTCTTCTCCTCAGAGCACTGTTCGCAACCTGTACATCCCGGCAGAGGAAGAAGACAACTGTAAAATTGTTCTGGTGATTGATCCACTAATCAACTGAATCTGAATCTCAAAGCACTGAAAGTTGCCCCACATTCTTGTTGTACTGGCTCAACAAAAAACTGAGAGACTTTCCTGATGAATCCAGGAGATTCTCAGGCGGATGATTTTGTGTCAGGGCCCCTGTACTTGTCAAAACTTTGAACAGATTTTGGGCCCAGTTTTGTGTTTGTTTGTTTTTTGGCAAGTGTGTCACGGGCGATGTCAACTCAAACGCCCACGGGACAGAAAACGGTGGCGGCTTCTGCATTCCTGTACGTTGTTGTTCCCAAACTGACGCAGCTGAAGTCCAACTTCACAAGGCTTACTCAGTGTGATTTAGACTAGTAATGCAGGAGTGGGTTACACTGAATGACATAGAACTGCAGCTCCTTTTCAGGTCTCCCCAAATATGCCACCGCTTCAAGCCGAATTCACTTTCACATCAATACTCTAGAAACATTTACATTCCTTATCACCATGTTTCCACACACAAGAAACTCTTCCCCCCCTGTTTTTTGTGTAGAAATGTAATAAATTAGTTTCACTGTATTAGCACTTATTTGGATTCAAACAATAATCCACCATTACCAGTTGCTACAAAAAAAGCCTTATGGGTTGGGTTGTTTCCTCGGTTGAATGAACCCAAACAAGTACGTCCATTTCTGCTACGTGACCACATTTCTTTATTCTGAGCATTAAAGGAGCAGCGTGTAGGATTTAGTGGCGTCTAGCCGTAAAAATTGCCGTTTGCAGCCGTTTGAGCACCGCTCGCCTCGCCCTCCCCTTCCAAGTGTGTAGGAGAAACTGAAGTGGCCGCGCAACTGCCCTTTTTTAGATTCAGTCTTTGGTTTGTCTGTTCTGGGCTACTGTAGAAACACGGCTGTTCAACATGGCGGCCCCCGTGGAAGGGGACCCGCTCCCTCTGTAGATATAAAGGGCACGTTCTAAGGTAATACAAACACAACCTTTCTTAATGTCAGGTGAACGCATACTTATGAATATTACCACCATATTCTGCAAAAAGAGAACCCGAAATCTTTACACACTGTCTTTCGTTGCACTAAGTAACCCCCCACCCCGTTGCACTGCTGTGCTTCTGGAAATGGGAAATCTGGCGGAGTTCAGTTCAGAACTAAGTAATCCATGTTTCCCTAGAGGTGCTGAAGCAAAATGTTATTATTTCATTACTTTGATAAGCTCGTGAGGACTTTCTGCTTTCCTCTCCCTGAAAATTGGATAGCTTTGGGTTTTGGATTGTTGTTCAGTCAAAGCAAGCGACCTGTAGACACCATCTTAGGCTCAGGATATCAACATATGTCACCCGTAGTCCCGACGATGTCACTGTCACAGATTTTTATATATATATATATCTATATATACTGTATATAACATATTTAGTTGCAATCAATTATTACTCTGCCTTTTTAAAATGTGGCCAGGGACAACTGATTCTAGTTTTACTAATTTACTCATTTCCCATTCTGTTTTCTGTCAATCAATGAGGGGTCCCCGTCAAGTAATGTAGTAAAGTAAAAAATAAAGACATAGAATAAACTGCACGCAATACCCATTAGGTCCCAGCCAGCCAGCCTGCTGCACACAAGAACGAAGACATCTGTTTACTTACTTTGGTTTTACCGATTGTTTTAATTTTTAAGTATGCCTGTTGTTTTTTTTTGAATTTTCAGAATCAGCATCAGGTTGGTTGGCCAGGCATGTGTACTCATACAGGGAATGTGCCTTTACGTTGTATGTATGTTTGTATGTACATGCGCAGGAGTAAAAAAAGAAATGTTATCGCATGCTTATCTCGTCAGACCACCGCTGTTCAGAGAACGGCAGGGGTTGCCAACCAACACCGGAAACGTTGGCAGTCATGCTGAAACTTAAGGAGACGAGATCGGAAACACCCACAATCGGGACTTCGTGGACAGCGAGTAGCTTCGAGCCTGAGGTATGGTTTGACATCTTACAATGACTGCATTTCTTTTTCGGCTTTCAGGGCAGCTCTGAGATGTTTCTAGAGCTAAAAGACCCCGTGGCGGGTTTCACATTTACAGAGAAATGCAGTTATGTTGAACGCGCAATGTTTGATGTCCTGGCATGAGCAGGCTTCTAAAAATCTCAAACCGTGCTGCGTTTTGTGGAAGGTTCCCATCCACCGTAGCTATGATCTCCATCTTCTGCTGAGGACTATGAATGTGTAATGAATAAAGCACTCATGTAAAAAATACCGACGTAAGTGCTGTTTGAACTAGTTTCCTGGTTAAAGCAGACAGGCGGACTGTTTTCCGACGACTGGCTAATGCTGGGCGCCGCATCCGAGCGCTTCATCGTTCATTTTAGGCTCCCGTTCTACGTGTTTTCGCGTACGCTTCCTTGCCAAGAGCTGGATCACAAGAAAGTCGATGGTAAATATGTAGATGGAACCAGCAGCCGATTAACTTAGCTTAGCATAAAGACTGGAAACCGCCAAACCTGGCTCTGCCCAAGGGTAAGAATCTTCCCACCAGCGCCTCTAGCTCACTAATGAACGCTATTCCACAGCTCATTTGTTTAATACAAACAAACAGTCATTTGCCATTTTACTGGGGGTTATGTGCCTGACTATTTCTTGGCCGGGAGCAGTGACTTCTTGGAGTCTATAAGCACATAATCCCCCATTAGAAACCCCAACTCTTCTTTCTTTTTTTTTGCAGAAAAAAACCAAAAACAAACGAGCGTCAATTGTAAAGTGAAGTCTACGGTTAGAAACTGTCAAGTGAGCTTTAGAGTTTCATTACCTTTGGTTGCGCCAGGCTAGCCGTTTCATTCTTCATCTAAACTTAAGATGAGGTTGAGTGCATGCTGGCTCCAGCCTCACATTTACTGCCCAGCCCCGAGATCAGCGTCAATCTTCTTCTAAACATCGGTTGGGGTTGAGCTTTTTTTGTAAATGTATCACACTTTGATGATCATTGGTTAATTCCCTCGCACAACTTGCCCCGGCGAACACTTTGGACCGGTTTTCTGAATACAGAGTCACAGTAATCTAATCAACAGGGAGATATGGGCGGAATAAGAGTTCACAAAGCCTCAGCGGAGAGATTTTGTTTGTGGCTTATCCAAAAGTAATAAAACCGCCCCTGGAAATAACGTAACCACAATTACAGATCGTCGACCAGGCGGATTCATAATAAGGGTACCCATTTTATCTGGACCTACTGTATGATACGAAGTTCACAATATTGACCTGAATTTAGTAGGACACAAGGTTTCGCAACATCCACTTTTGCAGATCATGACAGTAACGAGTGTCATCGTTGTGCCGCAGTTCCTCGGGTCGGCTGGTGGTCAACTGTGTCAAGGGTGGAAATAGAATACACTTTTAAGTCTGTGTATTAGGCCTAAGTGTCCTGGAGGCAATTTCTGAATGGAGACTAAAACTCGGGCCTAAAGCGAACCCATAGGCCGCCCTGCGAGAGCATCCCTGGGCAAGTTTACATCCTGTGCTCGGAGTCTCGTGGTCAGCAGAAGCCAGAGCAAAACTGAAGTCCAATAAGGCTGGCATTTTCCTGCGAACGATTCATAGCTCCCATATTTCCGCCGGTGGCTTGAGGGCTTGAGTTAGTAGCCGAAGGAAACGCCGGCAGAGAGAGGAAGTTGTGAAATTGTGTGTCAAATTGCTGCATGTCGTGGGTCTCGTGCCTTTTCAAAGAACCTTATTGAACAGCTGCGTTCCTGGAAATGGCTGCAAGTTGACCTAGAGGTACATTTGGATGTCAAGGCCTTCAAACGCAAACGGTCTGCCCGCGTTGGCCGGTGTGGCCTCCAACTCCAGGAGCAAGGGTCCAAAGTCATCGACAGTTCCAGTCAAGATTCCAAGCTTACTGAGGCCTGTGTCTGTGGCTGATGTGGACCCAATAGGCCTGCTAACCTGAATGACAGGAATAAAACAGTGGATTTTAGTGTGGATTTTGCTTTGTGTGATTTTACAGGATGCACGGACTGCAGGCTCTGTCGGGTCCATGGCAGTGTAACGCATTATCATGCAAAAAATCTCAACAAACCCAGCTGCAAGGGGACACAGCCTCGGGTCTATGTTTTCACTCCTGTGTCCTTGACATGAAAAGTGTACAATGACAGCGGAGGTGTCACACTGTGGTGGGAAGGGCGTGTGGGGGGGGGGGCGTAATTGGTTATCTGATGCAATCTCGGTGTAACCTCACTCGTGTTATTCCATGCAGTGAGACTTCTGCACTATTTCCATTATAGGCGAATGGCCGTAACATGCCAAGGGAAAACGATGCGTCCATATAAGGAGCTAAAATGACCCGTAAAATGTCTATTTTCCATTAAATAAAACACGTTGTCAGAAAAAACTATTTCTAATACGGATTTCCACCACCGTCCGCTTTTAATCCACTGTTGATAACATTAAATAAAAAAATATATATAAAAAAAACGTTTTCTTTCCAATTAGTTCAAAAGCGCTGCCACTTGTGATTTTAGCGGCACCGGCTATCAATTCGCTTTTGTTGTTAAACCCGTCGAAACAAGCAGCGACACCCGGCCTGATGAGCTGTGTGAGCGACACGATACGCTCAGCAGCAGCGGGGAACAACGGGGAGCAGGCCGGCGAGCGCTCCGACATGCCACCATCTTGGCTCTGGGGAGGCTGCGTGAGCGGCCAGCGTCAAGCGGGCGCTGAATAAAACGCGCTTCCTGGTGGCGCACTTTCAAAATCAAAGCCACACGTTCGAGCAAATATTAATATATAAGATACAGCCTATATTTTATTTTTTGTGCGTGTTCAAATTGACTGTAGTTTTTGCTTGTTGATTGATTTGTCATGTTTGAGTTCCAATGCTCTATGTGAAACAGATATACCCTACACTTAGGCTATTATTAGGCCTATTATTATCGTTGTCGTCATTATTAGTTAGGCCATATTTATAAGTAATATTGGATATTCGGAGATAAAGCCAGAGAGGCCAGATTGAGGTGGTTTGGACATGTTCAGAGGAGAGACTGTGAATATATTGGTAGAAGGATGCTGAGGTTGGAGCTGCCAGGCAGGAGGTCTAGAGGAAGACCAAAGAGGAGATTTATGGATGTAGTGAGAGAGGACATGAAGTTAATTGGTGTGAGTGAAGAGGACGCAGAGGACAGGGTTAGATGGAGGCACATGATTCACTGTGGCGACCCCTGAAAGGGAACAGCCGAAAGGAAAAGAAGACTATTATAATTGTTAATATCTGTTTGCTTTGGCAAGCACTCTCTTTTCATGCCTATATAGCTAATTAAATTGATATTTACGTAGTTGACTATCTACAGTGAGAGGACTTTTATCTTTGCACGCTCGAACTCTAAACTTCCTGTGGTATGCCCGCTGCCCTGACGCATCCCTGAGGGCCTTCCCACCTCGGCGTGTGGCAACAGCGCCCTCTGGTGGTCAGCACGGGCAGAGCCAACATGTCGGCTCAGACTGGTCCTGATGCTGCAAGGGATGCGGGAGAGCGGCGATATGAGAGGATATAAAGTATGTAAAGCATTCCAGGGCTGGGTTACCATGGCGCAGTCTCTGTGGCGCAATGGAATAGCGCGCTGGACTTCTAATCCAGAGGCTCCGGGTTCGAGTCCCGGCAGAGATGAGTCACTCTGTGTGCCACACGGCAGACCTGCGGTGCTTTTTTTTTTTTTGGTTTAGAAACGGTGATAATGTTTTGGATGCAGATTGTTATGCTGTAATTCTAGATCATTTTACCCTTGTCCACGCACTGTGGGTTTTAGAGAATACATTTAAACACTGCCCCATCACTGTCCTCATATGCATGCTTTAAATAATTTGCTCTCCTCTGGTAAATAAACCAATAATGACAAAATCTCTAGATTCAATCCATACTGAATTAGGTTTACTCATCCTGCTTCTTCTGTGGCCTACCATTGCCCTACTGGGGACGCATGTACAATGGACGTTTCTCTGCATTTGCTCTTTATTTTGATACGCTACATTTCACTTTACTTCGAGCTGGAGAGATTACATGGGTAATGGACACTTAAAATAATGTTGCACATAATATCCTGGGCAGAAAACACATCTGACAGTGTGGTAAATGCATTTTTACCGTAGCCTATGGCCGTAATTACAATCACAAGTATAGTATTGAAATTGAACATAGGCTACACATTACACTTGTCACCAAAGTGACCCGGGGGAATGTATGATTATCATTCATAATAGGTTCACATGTGAGCACATATCGCATATGACTTGTATTCTCTGCATTCACAGCCCCTCACACAGCTTTTTTTTTTTTTTTGGGGTCAGGCGGTAACGGTGGATACGAAGGATAAAAATGTGAGCATCTCGGGTTCGACAGGCTTCACGTCCCTCATCAGGATTACGCCGGACTCCCGCCAATAGCAGTGCCGGTAAAGCGTGCGTGCGTGCGTGCGCAGATATTCCGCTCTTGCAACGCGAACCGATGCATGCTCGACCCGGGCCGAGACGCGAGGGGGCGCTCCGCTCACTCTCGGGAAACGCGGCGAGGAGCCGGCGCGCCGTCCGAGCCCCGCGACTGCGACTCCGTGGCGGGCAGCAAACGGTGTCACTGGGCATCATCGCCGGACTCTGGAGGCCGCGTTATGTGGCAGGAACGAGGACAGGGTCCGTTTGTTCGTCATCGGCTCGGGCTATTGCGTCAGCGTGACATCCCCGCGTCACCCCACTATATAAACAGTCCAAATCACTCTAGGAGGTGATAGTGTCCGTGGAAATTTGCATCCCATAACTCCCTACATCACAGTACCCAGCATCTCCTCTCATAGTGTCAAGAACACAGTGCTCTTATACTATGCCATCACGTAGCCCACAATATCAGTGCAGTATTACTGTAGGTTCGTATCTGTTGTATTCGACTTATTGCACTGATGTGTGGCTTTTCTTGTCCCGCTTTCCTCTCAATCTATCTTTCTATAATATTTCAGTGATGTCCGTGTAGGTGGTTATGACGTTTGGCGTGACATCATGGTCATTCTTTAAATATGAGTCATGAAATGAGGTGGCTTAATAGGTGCAGAGTGTAAGCTAAGGCAGCCACAGTGCCTAATGCCTAATGGCACAAGCAGCAGACACCAAGCGGACGACAGCAAATTTGTCAACAACAAAAAAGAAATAAAAATGATTATGCCTCTCTAAGCTGGTTTATGTATTTTATTTTATTTTTTTTTTTCATAATGTATGTTTTATTTTTTTGCCGGTGTTGGCTTGTGCAAGACCCAGAGGGGGAGGAAAAGGGGGGCAGTGCTGTGACGTGTGAGAGAGAGAGAGAGAGAGAGAGAGAGAGGAATGCCCCGCTAATGAGAATATGACGTCAAGTCAGAGAGATTACAGCGAGGACAACACCGGAAGTAGAGCGCGGTCACACTGGGTGAACTTCTATTTCGTTTTCTTTGTCAGGAGATGTCTAATAGAAGAGCACATTTCGATAGCTTGAAGAACGTGCTTATTGTTTGAAAAGGAGATCTTGGCAATTGGGTTCCCTCATATGTCGGACAAGCCTAATAAAAAGGTTTTACATTTGTGTATTATGCTTGGTGGCTATGGCACCCCACCCCCAGTATATCTATTGAACATTATTTGCTGATGGCCACCAGACTTAGCATAAAAACGCATTCTCTAAACTTACGCGTTACCAGCAACGAATAAGAACAATTCAAGTTCCAAATAAAGACAATTGCCAGAGGATGTTCTGGATTACACTTTGAAACAATCAGTCTACACTGATTCTTATATTCCCTATGGAGGCTTTAACGTGTAGGAAATATTCCTTAATGAAAAACTACATGTATTGCCAATTTATTGTTATAAATTATATATATATTTTTTTCCTCTACTAAAAGAACAACCTATGGGAATTTTATTTTGAAGAAAATGACCGGAAGTTTCCGCTGTCATTGCTGCGCGCTTACCGCCTGAGTGTGGAGTCGAGAGAAAAGCGACTGTCGCTGGAGAGCAAAGAAGAGGAGAGAGGTGGGGGAAAAAAGCAGTGGAATGGTGTAAAAGCTGAGCGAGTCCGACCAGAGTCCGGGGACGAACGACGAGGGACGACGCAGGAGGATTATTGTTTGTATAATTATTATTAAAGTCAGTAAACTCCCGCTTTTTGATGCTGTCCTCACGGAGGTTTGAGCCAATAACGGACTTATTGGTCGGCTGAACCATGCAGAGGCTGCTGCTCCTGAGTTTGGTGTTGAGTTTTCAAACTGGTAAGACTGCATGTCTCTCCTGTTTAGCGCCTAATACGCGGCGAATCGCGTTTAAATTCAATATTGTGTGAAACTACAGCAGGCTGAAAAACAGACCGAGCCCTCCGTTGGTATTCCTGCAGAAGCGCGCGTGCGAGCGCGCGTGCGAGCGCGCGCGTGTGTGTTTTGGGAAGGAAAAAGAGAAAGGCAATATAACGTGACATTTCAGAGCATTCCCATATGAACCGCAGCAATGGATCACCTTAGGCGTGTGTGCGTGCACGTGCAGCTGCGTGCGCGCGCGCGCGACTGCGTGTCCGCACCGCAGCAATGGATCACCACACGCGATCATTGTCGCGCGCGCGTGTACGCGTGCCGAATACAACGCGTTTGATTGTTCGCGTGCGTGGACGCGTACAACTTGAACGGGACTGGTGCATGGGCGCCCACCGGCCTAAATGACCTTTTGCACATGACAACCCCCCCCCCCCGTGCCGTTATTCCGACTGGCCGTGGTGAGGCGCTGAGGACGTGACGGGAATGACAGTGATTGACCAGCGCTGCTCTACATGCCAGCAGCACTTCCACACTGCTATCGCATCTGAATGGCTTGTCAGTCAATGAGACCACTGCTACCAGCCCCTGTAGTGATCCTGTAGTGAAAGACAGCTTGTATAGCCCCCCCCTTCTCACACACACACACCACCCTTCTTCTGCTCCTGTCCTGGCGTCCTATACCTGTGTGCCAGACACAAAGCCCATTTTCACCCTCTCCGTTGCCTTCCCCTGTGCATTTCAACAGCACAAGGAGGTATGCGCCGCAGCAGCAGCACCCATGCATCTGTGTGTGTGTGTGTGTGTGTGTCCCCGCCATACCTGTGGGGTGCCAGGTAGGCTTGTGATAATCACAGCTGTAGCCCAGTTGCTGAGAGACTAGGGGGGCTGAAGAGGGAGGAGGAGAGGACGGAGGAGGTTGTAATTTCCAAAAGCTACCTGTTTGATTGAGGGATATTTCTGTGTGATTGTTGTGGCCAGCGCAGCCACAGCCAGCCCCCCCCACCCCCCATTGTCTACCATGGCTGAACGGGAGCATGCGTGTCTGCTGGCTGCTGGGCGGCCAGTCGACCACTTCATCATAGGTAGGGGGCGTGTTTCGGGGAAGGGAAGGTATGGAAAGGGATGATGTCACCATGTCTGCCGGGCTTTGTATCACTCACCCAGGCCCGCTGCGCTCGGCATCCACCCGTGATGTGCTGCTGAGGGTTCACGCACGCACACGGCAGCCTCCATACAGTAAGGAGCCGGAGCCTTTTTCATCGACAAATCGGGGCACTTAACGAATCCACATACGACACCCTCTGGAAATCGTCGCAACACACAAACACACACCAACTCACTCCATCGAGACCCCTTGTTTCTGCCCGCGTGCTGTTGTCCTGTTTGTCCACTCAGAGACCAGTCAGTCCACGCTACTAGCTCAGCAACACAGGCACTCACAGATGTGCGTAAACACACAGCCGGCGTGCGTGCGTGCAAGCCATGCGTCCCATTGTCTCTTGTTGTGCTGCTACAACTGTGTAATCCATTATTGCTGCGAGTTGGGATCTCAAAACACAAAGATATTGGCTCTCAAAGACTCTCCCGAAGACAAGATTAGCAGGCTGTGAATAGGGATAATACGATGATGAGATAGAAAATGATGCAATGAATGTAAGGTCTCAGATGTTGCACTGTCGTGTTTGCCATCTCGGTTCGAAGACATAAGAGGAGTGAACATAATCCAGACAGAGCATAAAACAATATCACCGTACTTGTGTTTACGGGTTTGGCAGCATTGGGTCCAGACTCTTATCTCTTCATTAGACAAGTAAAACAGTATTTCATGACCTGCAATTTGCACACATGTAATTGCCTACTTGTGCTAATGACTGGATGGTTATTATTGGAGCAGCTTATTAAGGCTCTGGTGAATCAGAATGCTTTTTCAAGTTATTTAGATTCAGTGCTACAGTTGCAACCTGGACTAACTACAGCATGTCTCTACCGGCAACAACACTGGTGAGACCGATTAAGCATCCCAGCCTCGCATCTACATACCAACCTGGTAATAAGTCCCAAGCAAGCGCCAGCAATAACGCAGTTAAATGTTACTGCGTAATCAATCGCTGCAAACCCACTCCTTTAACTTCCTAATGAGTGGGAGAGCCTTGAGGCCGGACTTGTAGCACTGCACCTATAGCCCAGACGGTGGGCTCAAATGCTGACTCGGACAAAGGCTCCAGTGCAGGTGTACCTTTTGTCAGCCTCTGTCCTTTGGTGCGGATCGAGGCCACGATCCCGTACTGTATGCGCCGGCTGTATGCTGTGAATCACACAGCCGGAGCTGTGAATCATAGACCTCAGACGGATTCCTGTGTTGCGCTCAGCAGAGAAAATATTCGGCGTGTTGGAAGAGTCAGACACATTCGGGGGGCTTTTTACACCCAGAAAAAGAAGGGTTCCTCATGGGTTGTTTGATCAGGAAAGTAGTGGCTCTGCTGCTAGGCTATTATGTGTAATGTTAACAACTGAAAGTGGGCTGTAATAGTTCAAATAACAGTGAAGAATTAGGGGAGCCTCGTAAAGAACCCAGTGCGGTACTAAAACACTCTGTTAAAACTGCTGATTTACAATTTTTCATGCATTCCTGCCAGTAATAATCTGTGACATTTTCATTGAAATGAATTCCAACGTTTCCACTCTCCATCGATGGTTCCTGTACAATAGGCTAACTCTCGATACTGCTAGCACATGAACTCGCTTCCATTTCCTCCGAGGAAACAATCCTCTATCACGAAGCAAGTGTTTCTTATGTTCTCAGAAGAAATGAGACAAGAACTGAGCAGTTAGCCTGAGCTAATCTCACATAGCCAGACCTCCGCCACATCAAGCTCATGCAGAGCTGGAGAGATTCTAAAGCACTAAAGTTGGTTACAAAGGGGATGGGGACACAGTAGGCTGTAATATCCACTAAAACTGCACTTGGGTGAACTTGCTTCTGCTCAGATAATGGCTATGAGAGATTAAACCTGAGCAGTGGTAGCTGCACGGGCTGATGAGGAAAAAAAAGTGCCACCTACAGAACCTCAAGCCTCCAATGGGGATCTCGTGGATTACCACATATAGAGCTATTTATAGCCCCGTGAACCTTTCCGAAAGCGTTCTGCCATGGTTTCAAGGCCAACGAACCATTCTGTGGTGTTGTACTGAACCCTTTCCAGCTCAGAGTGTAGATCTGGAGGGACAGACAGTATGTA
Organism: Coreoperca whiteheadi; assembly: GCA_011952105.1. Taxonomy (NCBI): domain Eukaryota; kingdom Metazoa; phylum Chordata; class Actinopteri; order Centrarchiformes; family Sinipercidae; genus Coreoperca; species Coreoperca whiteheadi. The sequence goes on along the minus strand of CM022475.1, from coordinate 4,627,393 downwards.
GCGAGGCAGAAGTCTGTTTTTAATTTTGAGCCCAGCGAGCGAGATATGAGGCTGGGGAGCGTCCTACCGTTATTATGCGAATTCGGGTCATGGTTTTTACGGGATCTGAATGAAGCCTATTTACCGAAAAGCATCTCTAATTGACATCAGCCACTGAAAGCAATCACTGAACCAGTTGTAAGGCTCAATCTGGGAATGGAGCCCATGATGTTATAATGTACATCCATGCCTGTTGTTTCCCATTGGGCTCCATTCAATCAACAAATTCTTGGCATTTCTCTCCCGGCGGGTGTTTGTCAGTGTGTGACATGTTGATTGCTTCTCTCGGTTGATCTGTTTGTTTAAGGGCATTCCTCTGGACACGAGTGTCCTGCAATGCTTTTTGAAGTGGTGCTTCGAGAAGAAGAGGCAGCTTGCATGCCTTCTTTCAGATGGTCCAGTAACAAGCTGATCGGGCGCAGAAGAATTGAGTCAGATCACTCATTATCAAACTTGTGGTCAGAGATAAATTCAGTCGGAAAGTGTACACATTTCCTTTGAGCGTGCTCAGCAGCCACTTGAACGTTTCTCTAGTGAAGCCCCAGGTTTTAAAGGCCCCATAATGTGATTGTGTTTGACAGGCCGGGGGCATCCAAGTTATAAAAAGAAGAAGGGGGAAAAAAATTAAATAAAACCCATCCCCTTACAACATGTTTCTTTATGCCGAGTCCCCCAAGCAAGAGAGGGACACTTTATCACATCTGATTGAATCTATTGGCCTTGTTCTCCCAAACTGCATGGCCACATTCTACAGTGAGGACCAATTGGGGGGGTGGGGGGGGGGTGGTATGGGTGATAGAGAGGGGGTGGGGCGGGTTAGAGAAAAAGTTATTTGGGGGGAGAACTGGGAGAGAAGGACGGGGGACAAAGAAGGGGCAGGTGGATGGAGCCTGATCGAGAGTGGTTAGACTTTTTTTTTTGTTTGTTTGTTTGTTTTAGAGGTAGTGAGGTTGGGGGGGGGGCAGTATTGTATTGTGGAAGGAGGGTGTGCTGGATGAATAGAAAAGTGAGCCAGGAGAGAGGGACGGAGGAGGAGGAGGAGGAGTGGTCGGGAGGCCAGCGGCAGAGAGAAAGGGACTATTACTCAGGCTTGACTGCTCCCTCAGCGGTGACGGTGAGGCTGGCCACTCCGACAGAGTATGGCCGAGGCTGGTTCAAAGGCCACATTTGCGCTGGAAATCGGGAGTGATTGAAGCCCGTTCTGAGGTGCCAGCCAAGCTCCGCCCCTGCCCCCGTCGCCGCCGAGGTTAATTTCCAGTAATCTGCGTTGCTGTTAACTTTCTTTTTCGCTTCTTCAGCTTTCTCTCCCAACACAAGCCTTTTTTTCTGGTTACCAAAGTTAATTCTTTCTCTCTTTCTGTCCCCTCCTGGACTTCTTCTTTTTTTCAACCTGCCCCCCCCTCCCCTCACACACACACACACACATACCCCACCATTACTTCTCCTTCTCTTTCCATCTACCCCTTTCTCTCTCTCTCTCTCTCTCTCTCTCTCTCTCTCTCTCTCTAATAAGTTCCAGATGTGGTTCTTGCATTCCTCTGGTCGCTGGAGAGAGAAAGAGAAGCGGGGAAGGGG
>CM022475.1:4599807-4619203 GCA_011952105.1 Coreoperca whiteheadi | reverse complement strand
GGGGGGGGGGGGGGGGGGGGGGGGGGGGGGGGGGGGGGGGGGGGGGGGGGGGGGGGGGGGGGGGGGGGGGGGGGGGGGGGGGGGGGGGGGGGGGGGGGGGGGGGGGGGGGGGGGGGGGGGGGGCAAGTGATAAAAAAGTGGAGAGGACAAGTGAGAAGAAGACATGGAAATGGTAGGAGGTGAAGAAAAGGGAGAGAGGGAAAAAAGTGCGAGAAGAGAGCGATGGGTGAACAGGGGAATGAGAAAGAGAGGGAGAGAGAAAGTGCTGGAGGGCTGATATTTAATGTGATAAATGAGTTGTGACAGTCTGCCTCTAACCCCCGTCCAACCAGCGAGGAGGAGGAACACAGAAATAGAAAGCATTATGGATAAAAGGACATATACAGAATTATATATGCGTGTTGTACGAAGGAGGTGCATAGAGAAGGAGAGGCAGAGGAAAATCAGTGCAGACAAAAGGGCGTTCGTAGACAGCATTATAGATGTACAGAAGTGCAGCAGGCGAGTGGGCATGCATACATACAGAGAGCGAAGAAACCAATTTGGGCAAAGGACATACAACATTATAGAGAAAAAGAGGGGGGTGGGGGGGGGGGGGGTGTAAAATGTAGAGTTGGGTTAATGATCTACCATACGAGATTCTTCGAAATAAGAAGTGTGAGCAGGGAGAGAAATGAATGCAAGAGACAAAACGGAAAGAATTCAAGTTTAAAGCGATCCAGAGTGACTGCCTCTCCTCTATTGTACGGGTGTCATGTCTTCAAGGGACAGCTAATTACAACTTGTCATCATACAGCGTGGAACAATAGCAGAAGGGGGGGGGTTCTTGTTTTTCCCTCATATTAGACAGATCAGTGGGCCAGCACGGCGCTGGTCGATCGGCTTTGGTAGTGGACTACAGACCAGAGGGAGAGAGTCTAGTAGACAATGACAGCCACTGTAGTTTTGGTTGGGGAGTGGAAGCCTGCACGATGACTCATAGGGAGGAATGAAGAAGGGAGAAACAGAGAGCGACGGGAGGGAGGGCCGGAGAGTTTTGAAGAAATAAAAGTCAGGAGCGAGAAGGAAAGGGGTTGTGAGAGACCCTATGGCTGAAGTTGCCTGTTTGATCTCCCAGCACTTCTCTCCTGAGTCAGCACTAACCACCTCTTCGTCTCCTCTCGCTTTCTCTTTCTTCTCCTCCACCGCTGTTCTGATTTCCTCTTCTTTGACACCTCCGCCTTTCCACGCCGCTCTTTACTGCGGCGCCCGGTTAATGGCCGCAAGCCTGCGTGGGATCAAAGATGGCCATCGTGGCATTCCATTTGGGCTGGATTGAATGCAGTTTTCAATCAGTTAACCATAAAGCCTCAGATACCATACTATGCTATAGCTGTGTTTTGGGGTGATTTTACACTAGTTTGCCTGTAGTGCTTACACAGTGAAAATGAGAAAGTCCCTGACTTATCCCTCGCTTTCTCCCACTCCCTATTCTCCATCTGTCTCTCCAGTGTGGACAGCGAGGTTCTCTCAGGAGCCGGCAGACCAGTCGGTGGTGCGGGGCCAGAGGGTGATCCTGTCCTGTGTTGTCTTCAACTACTCAGGCATTGTTCAGTGGACCAAAGATGGCCTGGCTCTGGGCATCGGAGAGGACCTCCGGGGTGAGACATCATGCAGCCTCCTTAGGCTTCCTTCGCTCTGTCCAGCATGTGACTAAGATGGGTCTTTGAAAAGCTGATTCTGATACTTTTGGATTGGAGCTGCCGATAGGCAAAATTGTATGCTGCATGTTTGAAGCCACAGAGGTTTTGGGAATGCCTTGAGTTCTTTCCGGTGCCCCCTTCTACGCCACAATCGTGACGACGGCTCCCCATTAACTTGTTCAGTTTGTCAAACCACATTTCAGAGTGCAGAGGGAAGACGTTACGTTTAATGTGTAAAGCCTGTTTCGTGCTCACAGTAGCATCCGCAACGTTTGCAGGGCAGAGAGTCCGAGCTGTGCTCTGCTCTGGGACCCAAGGAGCTCAAACTGAAACTCTGTGGAGGCCACCATGGTGACACAGTAAAATGTACTAACTTTGCATAAAATTAGACTTTTTCACTTTGAAGAAGATCTTGGAAATGATGTGAAGTTTACACCAACCCCCTGACAAAATCTACAAATGCATGCCAACAATGACTGTGGATACCGCTGTTATTAACCAACCAGGGGTAGGCTATTGTATCCCAAAGGGGTACTCCTGCAGGTAATAGGGGGTATGTGGATAGATTTTGGAGTAACTCGGCTAATATGAAACCAGACTAAGAATCCACAGCCATGCTAGCAGCCCTGTGAGGCTGTACTGTGAGCAGTGCTGTGAGCTAAAGGCTAATGGGCAGCTGTATATGTAACTACCAGCTACGATAGGCTGACTGCACAGGACACGCCTGAGTCAGTTAGAAAACCCTGACACCATGTGCTGCAAAAGTAGGTACATGAGACGTTTAGCAAGAGAGCGAAGAAGTTGAAACCAAATCAAACCAACTGTTAAATAAATAACACCTACTTTAAAATCGATTCAAACAAACACATTTGGTGGTGACGATGACGGGGTACATGAACTCATCTGACAGGGCTGCGTGGGGGGGAACCACTGGTACCGACTGCAAAAGTATAGCTAAGAGGATGGAAGCTGAATAACTGAAATTAATCTCATCTATTTAAAAAAAAGAAAAAAAGAAAAAACTTGAGCTAACTGTGCTGTTTCTTGTGCTACAGATGTGGAATTTTGGTTTTCCCAAAACGCCAACAAAGCACAACTCTCACCGCATTCGGCAATGACACATGCCCGTCCAGTATGACACTTGAGCTACAGCTAGATTGAGCCAGCAGGGCAGTTGTGGCCAAGAGATGTAAGAGGCCACTGTTGTGCAAAACGCAGCCAGACGTCCACAGCAGCCGTCCCACCACATAATGCTGTGACAAATTGTGCACTTATTTAGGTTGATGTTAACTTTGGACACCTTCTGCACGTATCATCCGATGTCTGATGGGAAATTCTGAGCGCCCTCAGGCGCACTCTACTGACACCCTTCAACTTGGTTGAGGAGCATCACATCATCACCTCTGTCATATCAGCAGTGGGTGACACTGACTGGCTAATATCTGATTCTTATTGAAAGGCTGATTCATCAACTGATATTGCCCTCATTCTGCTACGCAGCTCTGTGCCCTTACTGTTCGCTCCGGTCTTTCTCTTTGCATTTTCGTCCCTAGCGATGAGATCTCCGGTTTGATTTATTAAGCCTCCTACTTGTCCGCCTGTCAACAACAGCAATTTAAGACACAGCTTGTCTGACTTTGACAAAACGTGGGGGAATGATGCATCTCATCGCTGTGTTGCAGCATTTTTCGGAATTGCAATGATTAGCCCAAAGGGGGGGGGCTATGCAATTACTGGTCATAACAAGTGGGCATATTTTGAACGGATTGGTCCTGAGGGAGACTGCATCGTTTGTGACATGCTGCTGCCTTGTTTTTTGTTGATGTTACTGTTTTCCCCAGACTTTGTGCATTAATATACTAGGTTTAAACATTTTTCCCCCGCCCCGTTCGTATCTTTCACCATTTCTTTTCCTTCTATTCTCCATTCTCATTATTCTCTCTATGATTTTGGATTTTTTTTTGTTCTCTTTCCTTTGTAATCACCCTCTCCTCTCCTCTCCTCTCCTCTCCTCTCCTCTCCTCTCCTCTCCTCTCCTCTCCTCTCCTCTCCTCTCCTCTCCTCCCCTCCACTGTCTGTCATGCTATTCCTTTGCGACCTCCTCATCTAAGCTCCCTTGTTCCTCTCCCTCCCTCTTGTTCTCCTTTCTTTTTTTTGTTTGAGCTGCCTCTGTTGTGCTGAGCCCTCCCTCCTGTTCTTCATTTGACTTCTCTACCTTTGTCACTCTTTCGCTCTCCTTACCTTCACCTTGCTTGACCCACTCTCCCTTCATGCTTTCCTCTTTCTCTCGGCCCTTCTGTCCCCGTCTGTCCCTTCTCCGTTCTTTCTGCCTCTCCCTCCCTCTTGTCTCCCCCGCCTCCCTTTCTTTTAATCATATTGTTACCGTAATGGTTCAGTGCTTCAAGCCAAAGCTTTTAAATAAAAAACATGTGAATGAACACTGGCCGCTTCATGCACACACACACTCTGTGGGTGTATGTGTGTGTGTGTGTGTGTGTGTGTGTGTGTGTGTGTGTTGGTGTATGAGGCTCTGTCCCTCTGGTGTATGAGGCTCTGTAACCCCCTCCCCAGGCTTTTCATAGGCTTTCTCGCTCTCAACATTTCACATGCAAATGCACGCATATACAAGGCACACACGTGCATGCAGAAACAAGGACACACAAGGTTAGACAAGCAGCGAAGCTCAGTTCGGAGGCTGCACACGGAAACGGCGCAGAGAATTTCACATGCGATCTACGTCTGGGCAGCAAACATGAATTCTGCACCACAGACCGGAGTCGATTTGAGTCCTCTAAAACGCTGCTGTCATAATGCATTCATCTTTTCCCCCTGCTGGTGAGAGAGAGCATGCATGCCACCTAATGGTGAGAATGTACAGCAGTGACACAGCTGGGCCGTGTGGCGGATGGGGGAAGGGGGAGGAATGGAGAGGCTGTGTTGCGTGTGTGTGAACGTGTGCGCTTGTTCCTGCGTTTGTGCGTGTGCATATCTGTCGCATCATGTGGGCATGCATGGTGTCAATTAGCCTGATGAAGAAAAAGTCCCCTTTTTCTTGCTTGACGTATGGCACAGATCTGATGTTTTCTTGCTGCAACAAGCGGCGTTGTATCGCATTCTTTTTCCAATTTCGATACAGACCACATGGGGTTCGTGGGGTCCGGAGATGTGACGAAGTGGAAGTTTATATTTGAAAGTTCAGAAATTAAAGATATAGTGACAGAATTCACCTACAGCCAGCATTAACACAGAGGACAACAAGAACACTAGGAAAAAGTAAAACATCCACATTTGCGTTTTGGGAAAGGTTTTAATTTGCTAAAATGGGATGAAATGGGAAGCTATGACTAAAATGTTTTCAGCACAAGCAGAAGAAAGCAGAAGGTTTGAAAATATATCTAACTGTTGTAGCTCTTTTTGACATCCGTGTCACTTTTTATTGTTATCAGTTAGTGTGCAACTTTAAATAGATAGAAAAAGCCACCCGAGTAAGATGTAAAATTCATCATGAAGGCCTGAGGTGGAAATCTAACCTAAAGATTACGTTATGATTACTTAACTCTTAATCTACTTTGTTTGTCTGTGTGTCCAAGCCTGGCCCAGGTACCGTGTGCTGCGTGTGCAGGAGCTGGGCCAGTACAACCTGGAGATCCTGTCAGCTGATCTGTCTGATGACTCCCTGTACGAGTGCCAGGCCCCTGATGCTGCCCTGAGGTCCCGGAGGGCCAAACTCACCGTCCTCAGTATGTTGGTGTACATGTGTGCCAGTGCACATGTCTATAGAAAGCGTGTGTGAGATTGTTGTGTTTTTCTAACACGCTCCTCTCCCGCTCCAGTCCCCCCGGACGACCCGGTGATCGATGGAGGGCCAGAGGTGTTGCTGAATGCGGGGGAGTCCTACAACCTGAGCTGTGTGTCTCGAGGGGCTAAACCGCCTTCTATGATCGAGTGGCTAAAAGATGGTCTGCCTGTGGAGGGGGCTGCCGGCACCACTGTAAGTCCAAAATCGAGGGACCACGTTCACCGAGACACACTAAACATAAACGCTCATGAAGTGTTTTTACAGTTACAGTATTAGATCTGTGTTGTAAACCTTCCATCGTTGTCTCTCTGCCCTCCATCATCAGGAGGTGCTTCCAGACAGGAAGAGGGTGACCACGCGTAGCTACCTGCCCATCCAGCCCGTCGACACCGACACTGGGAGGAACTACAGCTGCGTGGCCACCAACCTGGCCGTTCCCACTGGCAAAAGCACAACTGTCACCCTCAACGTACACCGTAAGCAATTCAATAATATAGACACAAGCTGATTTTAACTCGAGACGTGTCATTGTTTTTTCATACCAGATTGAAAAGTGTGTACTTGAAAAAACAAAGATATACTATATACATCACCTCTGAATGAATGCCATTTTAATCACAATATATAATATATACACTAACCTGCTAATTACTACATAAACAAGTATTATTTTTTTTTACATTTCAGACTAATTAATAGCTATGTGGTGTCATATTTTGAAACATAAAACATCTGCCAGCAGCAAAATGTTTTATAGCTATTATTAAGTAATGCATGGAAGCCATTTTGCATCCAACTGTCCTCCAGATTGCAGCATATATTAGATATAATACGGCTGTTGTTATGTGATCTCCCTCTTCCAGATCCGCCGACAGTGACCCTGTCCATCGAGCCTCGCTCTGTCCTGGAGGGGGACAGGGTCACCTTCACCTGCCAGGCTCACGCCAACCCGCCCATTATGGGCTACAGGTCTGCATCCACACACAAGCGCACTCTCATTTCCACTGGGCCTCATAATTAAAGTTACCTGGCCAAATTTTAGGACAGAAATTTTGTATGTCTTTTTAGTTCTGTATGATTTTTGTTAAACACTTCCATGGTTTCAAACTGTGTTTTCTCTATTTGGCTCTGAAAGGAGTGCGTTAACCTAAATTCACCTTGAGTGGCCATAAGAAGGGAAATCCATGTAAATCCATTTAGAGAATATCCGAAGAACAAGGCGTTTTAATATTTGTGGTTTCCATTTGTGTCCCATATGTTGTTCCAGGGTGTGTACACACGTTTTTTTTATTCTATATAACACAGTGCGCTTTAACCTCAGGTGGGCTAAGGGCGGCGTGGTGCTGCAGGGGGCCAGGGAGAGTGTGTTCACCACCAAGGCCGACCACTCCTTCTTCACCGAGCCTGTCTCCTGTCTGGTTTTCAACGCTGTGGGAAAGACCAACGTCAGCATCCTGGTGGACGTCCACTGTGAGCAACTCAATACTCACCTCACCTTGTTCAATCGCTTGCGGCCCACTTCGCTCACACACACCACCGTTGTGTTTATATTTCCTCTGAGCAGCATCTTCCCTTTAGTACTACTGCATTATCACTCAAGCGCAACAAAGACCATCTCTCTGCTTCTGTATCTCCAGTCGGCCCGATTCTGTTGGTGGAGCCGCAGCCAAAAACAGTAGATGTTGACTCCGACGTCACCCTGAACTGCAAATGGGCTGGAAACCCTCCGCTCACCCTCACCTGGTTCAAAAAGGGTTCAAACATGGTAAGAAGCCCACGCTTTGCACAGTTCTCCTCTGTTCTTGTACTATTTTTACAGTTCACACTTTCTTCTCCTGTGTTTACAAAAACAGCCTGTCATTCAAGGGCATTTTCTTGTCTGTAGCTTTCTTCTCTTTTTCCCTGTCATGACCTCGCTCTCTCAAATCCACTTCACTTTTTTATCACTTTAGGTCAGATTCAATTAAATAACTTAAATGATTAAATTTGAATATATTGCAGCAGAAACAGAGGGCAATACAGTGTCTGGCAGTCATGTCGCAGGTTTGGAACAACCGTGGCTTTGAAAAGCTGATTGCATTTGCAGTATTTACAACAAAAATCAAATTCCACAGACATTACTGTTCATTCTATTGTATGTGGAATTTTCCTCTTTATTGGTTAGTTTGAGTAAGAAGATAAAGACAGGAAACATAGGGAGAGAGAGAGAGGTATGACATGCAACACAGGTCCCCGGCTGAAATCAAACTGGGGGCGATGCCGTTATACAGTAGAGTTCGACATTTTGGGAAATTATTCGCTCTTCTGCTGAGAATTGCATGAGACGATTGATGCTACTCGGATGTCTCTACAGTAAATGGGAAGCTACATCCAGCAGCCGGTTGGCTTAGGTTAGCACAAAGACTGGAAACAGGGCGAAACAGTTAGCCTGGCTCTGTTCAAAGGTATCAAAATCTGCCTACCAGCAACTTTAAAGTTCACTCATTAACACGTTATATCTCATTTATTTACAACAACTGAATTGTAGAATGACAGGATTTTACTGGGGTTTATAGCTTTAGCTGGTAGGTGGATTTTGTTACCATTGGACAGTGCCAGGCTAGCTGTTTCCCCAGTTCCCAGTCTTTATGCTAAGCTAAGCTAATCGTCTGCTGGCTCTAGTTTCATATGATAGACATGACAGACATGACTTCTCATTTAACTCTCAGCAAGAAAACGAATACGCATATTTCCCACCCAAAATGTTGAACTTTTTCTTTAGCCACTAAGCCAGCAGCGCGCCCTATTCTTTTGCAGTTTTGTAAAATCTGTTTTTTAGGCAAAGTGTGCGGTTAAGTTAATCATCACTGTTTTGTAGTCAACATCGACTGGGAACATCAGGCAAATAAATGGCTAGTATGTAAACATTGATATTGTTGCTGGGCCCACTGGCTGTTTGGCTAGCAAACAGATAGCTGCTCTGACTCTCATTAAGCCACAGAGTAGAGACTCGAGACTAAAGACGGCGCCGTAAATGAAATCTGCCTTGGCACACTATGGACTGACTTGGCCTACACCTACATCTATATAATCAGCCTTGTTCAGGTATTTCTCTCTCTCTAGGCAGTTACATATTTAGCCATCATTTCCACACAGCTAATTTTCCAGTGATGTGGTTGCTAGGCAACTGCAAAACCTCTGCGGTGGCTTAAACGTGGATGTGCAAGCTTGCATTATTAGCCAGTTAGGGTTAGAGTAGTAGAACACATAACGTTACACCCAAATACGGCCAGACAGGCAAATAATATGCAACATGATTATTGAAATAATAAGGTATACAGATAGAGGTACAAGAGTATATTAACCTCTTTTCTACGTATGTACATGTGGGCTTTTATTTTGTTTATCCCCTCCTGCTGTTTAGCAGATTGGCCTTGTTTATATTTGTGTCCTTTTTTTCCACTCCTCCACAGGTTCTGAGTAACAGCAACCAGCTGTATCTGAAGTCGGTGAGCCAAGCGGATGCCGGCCAGTATGTATGTAAGGCCATCGTCCCACGGATTGGAGTAGGAGAGACTGAGGTCACACTCACAGTCAACGGTCAGGAAACAGCCGCACAATTGCATGTCACACTGCATGTAGATGAAAAGCTTGTGCTTTCTAAAAGGTCAGTTTGTCAGTAATTGAAAAAAAGAAAGAAAGTTGTATGTCCAAAGTGGGTGGCCATTTATTTTTAATTCACTTCCCTTTTGATCAGGCCTGCTAAGGTCAATGTCTTTCAAAACACCAGGCTTGAGTATGATTTTGGCAGTTTGTGGTATTTTAAGTGTCATTTCTTTACTAATTTCCCTCTTTTACAAACACTCACATATCCTCTCATTTTTGTCCAATTTAGGCCCTCCCATCATCTCCAGTGATCCAGTCCAGTATGCAGTGAGAGGGGAGAGAGGAGAGGTCAAGTGCTACATAGCCAGTACACCTCCGCCAGATAAGATTGTAAGTGAAAAGATAAGAAAATGTGGGTGTGCGGGGGGGGGGGGGGGGGGTTTGCTTATCAAACATTTCTGGCACCAAACCACCACAATGAAAATGTCCACATTTATAGCCCAGCGTCAATTATTCAGACAAAGAAATGCCAAACAAGTAAAAAAGCGGCGGTCACAAAGAGCACAAGGTTGCACGACGAATAGTCTGACAGTGATTTGTAATTGACTGTTACTGTACCTTCCTGTTCCTAAATGGCTCCACTCCTGCGAGGTAAATGCTTTTAGGCACTGTCCCCTTCTTTCTTTGCGAGTGGTGACTCACCCTTAAACTCTCCCAGAATCTTCCGCCATCCCATCACATAAACAAACCAACACTAACTCTCAGCGTGTCTGCTTTTAGCTCCTGCGTCAGAAATCCAGCCCGGATGCTTTCTCCACTCGCCTCTGTCACAGAGACGCAGCAGTAGTAGTTCCTCTGCTCCCCGGCCTCTGTGACTGATCCGTCCTGACTCGCAGTGCGCACTCCTAATGCAAGTGGCGGAGGTTGGGACAGAAAAAGATTTATAAAATATAAAGGACTGGAGAGGAACAGTTGTCCCAGTAAACGCCACAGCCAGGAGATTATCCTTCTCTGGAATAAGTGGGCAGATTATGGGAACATGTGGGCTTATGCATAATTAACTTACCTTAGTACAGTACTTCACTGCTGAATAATACAGTTGCTTTTAGTGGCTTTAAAGTTGGAGAATGTGCAAGATTCTCGCCAGCTCAGTCACCCCCACCCACCTCCCCTTCTGTCTCCAGAAACATACAAACTGTTGCTGGCCTTAGCAAGTCATGCAATGTGTGTGTTTACATGTGAGTGTGTGCTTGATGCAAATGTACGTAGTCTATTTCTGTCTTGCTCTTCTACAGCATGTGTTCGAGTTAGACAGGTATATATGGGCAATAATGGCTTTTTATTAAATATCATATCAACCAGATAAAGTATATCAAACCTGTAATCAAATTGTCTATTGATTTAAATGTTGTTCTATATATATATATTTTTACTTTGATAAAAAGATATTTTATCTTATTTCAAATGAACATCACTATCCTTTAGTTTATTCAGATTATAATTTTTTTTTGGTCAAATTAACAACAGAAAACGGAAACTCAAATATGGATCAATGAATGAATGAGCGAAACACACACACGCGCGAATACTAGTACACATTTTTACACACTGTTTGTATAACTGGATGAGGGTTTCCCATGAAATACAATAGGGAACCCCAAACTTTATAGAATTCAATTGATGTTTTCTTAAAATTATACAAATTATTTTACCTATACCTATTAAACCACACTAAACCAGAAAGGGATTCCTTTTCAGAAGGAGTGCGGTACACATACACCTCTATTATGGCTGTCCTGTAGTTTTGAAACTGCTACTTTTACACTTATACTTGAGTAAAAAGCTTGAGTTGATACTTCAACCTCTACGGAAGTCTTTTTAAAGACTAGTATCTATACTTCTACCTGAGCAATGAATGTGAATACGTTTGACACCTCCGTATATCGTTCGTTTAGTCCAAACAAAAACTGACCTGTAAAAATGACATGTTGTGGTTATACTATACATTAATTAGTTGGCTTTAGAGGTGCTGGCTGTAGCTTCATATTTAGCATAGAGACGTGAGGGTGGCATCAATCTTCTTATCTAACTCTCAGCAAGAAGGCGAATAAGCAAATTTCCCAAAATGCGGAACCATCTTAGAACCTTATTATTATTTTTTTTAGATATTGCTAAGGGCTTTAAGTTTGGAAGTATCCCCCAAAGGACCAAATGGGGTTCCATCTGTATGTCTCGCTTCAGTTATTGTCGTCAAGGTTCCAACAACATTAGACCTAAAGGAAATGAAATCTGTGCAGCCCCAAAACATATACATGACCTTTTCCACTTCGACTTTACATCTGGGACAGCTTTGACTATTCTTAGACTTCAATGATACCTACAAATGAATAATTCCTCCATCTACTTTTAAGAACATTTGTAACTGCTTAAACAAACTCATCAATTTTCAGGTTACCATCGTCTTCCCATTACAGGTGTATTTTAATTCTGCATTTAATGGTTTACTGTACAGTACCTGAGTCAGCCGGCTTTATGACCACCTGGTAGACTCGTCCATTAGGGTTTGAATAGCAACATATAGTGCTGTGTGATGCATACATGTAGATGAGTTTAGAATCCTGAAAACATGCTCAGTTGCAAGTGTCTAGATGCAGAAACATAACCAATGCTGTCAGATATATTCTGAACGAATAGAATCCTATCACACAACTTACCCAAGCGCATGTAATCCCTCTCAAATAGCGCTGAACTGATTGCGATATAATCTAAGGTGGCCTCCTGTTTGTGTGCGCGTGCTGCAGGTGTGGGCGTGGAAGGAGAACGTGTGGGAGAAGGAGAAGGGGACGCTGCTGGAGAGGTACACGGTGGAGCAGAGCAAACCATCGGCGGAGGGCGGCGGCGTCCTCTCCACCCTCACCATCAACAACGTGATGGAGTCGGACTTCCTGTCCACCTACAACTGCACGGCCTGGAACTCATTTGGCCCCGGCACCATGATCATCACATTGGAGGAGACTGGTGTGTTTTAAGAATTCATCATTTTTCAGCGTCACGAGATGGGGACAGGGCGGCATGTAGTGGTTTCATCAGCAAAATAGAAAAAGGAGAACACCGTTTATTTTTGTTTGTTAAAGTATTACAGCAAGACATACATATTTTCAAATTAGTTATCACACGTTTACTATATATAAATGTAAAAAAAAAATACAATGCAAAAATAACTATCTGTGCACGTATATAGTGTATCTGCTAAAGTGAAAAAGAAGGGTGTGGCGATATGACGACATATACCACAATATGATTTGGACATTTTGTCAACTGTCAACTTGCATTTGCCCATTGTAGGCAACAGTGTAGGTTCTAGTTTTCTAACCCTCCTTAAGATCATGTTTAGTCTCTGATACTTTCTGTTAGATAATGTTGTATTTGCATCTATATCGTATTTTGCGTCGTCCCATCAGGCCAAATTCAGGCTTGTTGCTTTGAGCACACGCAAACTCAAGACGAGTGTATCGACATGTTAATGAACTCTTCTCTCATGCGTGCCATGCTGGCGGGACAGCCAGAGACTATCATTCACTGAGACCTTAGTAAGGCCTCACCCTGAAACAATGAAAGTGAGGGGGACCCAAATAGGATTGTGAAAAGTTAGGGGGACGAGCCTGCCCCGCAACGTCACACTGAAATGTCACAAATAAAGTGAGTAATGTGACTGACAGCGTGCAGACGTTTTTGGTTGGTTTTCTTGTAGTAATGTATCATAATATGGACATTACTATATAAAATGACATAGCCCGTGATATAGAAAAAGACAGGAAATTGAAGACGCAGACGTGAAAGAAAATCTTTAAATTCAGTAATTGTACGCAAATTTAAGAAGAGAGTGATACATTCTCACACCTAATAATTCTTCTCCAATCTGATTTGCCTCTATAACAGTATGACATCCAATGTATTATTCACTTACTTTGGGACACTGAAAAGATGAGAAACTATTTATCCAACGTAGTCTACATTTTGCTCATCAAATGGACCTGGAAATCTATATATAGCCAACACCAGAATTTCATTTGGACAAAAAGAACAAATACACATTGTCCCAGTAACTGGGGATGGGGAAACTCTGATGTATTTTAGGTTCACGAGATGTATTTGTTACATTAACATCTTGATTGTGTCGCTATACACAGACAATGTGACGCCGTGTTTCTCTCTGTCTTTTTCTCTCTCACCCGCTCATTTCAGAAGAAGTCCCGGTGGGGATAATAGCTGGTGGGACAGTGGGCTCTACCATCCTCCTATTCATCTTTCTGCTGGTCCTCGTTCTCATCTTCTACCGGCAGCGCAAAGGCAGTGAGTCAAACGCTCCATGTGCTTAACAAATACAGTATTAAGATCCAATCTGCAAGTACAGTTATATATTTTTCATGATTTTTTTTTTTTAAAGAATTATGGTTTAAATGCTCATCACTAGACCAAATAACTTGCAGCACACCAAAGACAATCTACAACTTCCTCTCCACATATATGGATGGAGGTCCCCTCTGAACTCGCTCCTCCAGCTCGTGAAAACACACCAGCCAAGGTGCGCGCGTCCAGCTGTATTCAACCTCGCCGTGTTTTTCTTCCAGGCCGGCGCGGGGTCACGCTGGGTAAGCCCGACATCAAGGTGGAGACGATAAACAAGGAGACCCACAGCTTAGAGGAGGACTCCGGCAGCGTGTCCACGGCTTCGCGAATGGTCAAGGCCATGTACTCGGTGAGCAGCGGCGGGATATGTGCGCGTGGGCCGGACACTGTTTACACAGCCTGTAGCTGTAGAAAAAAACTCAGATTAACTCAGTAACCCCTCCCTACAGCACACTGTACCTCTTGACTAAAAACAAACTCAATGCTTTCCCCTGTCACTGCTCCTTTTAACACTTTTAATTCCATTTTCTCTTTTCCTGTCATACTCTGTTGCCTCCTTCCCTCTTCTGTTTCGTTATGGCACCTTCTCTCCTCCTTTTCTTTTCCTTTTGTTTTGTTTTTGTTGTTTGACGGTTTAGTTTCTCCCCTCTGTGTCCTTCTCTCCCTCCAATCAGCCCTTTAAAGATGACATAGAGCTCAAGTCCGACCTCCGCAGCGACACCCTGGACACCCGCCAGGAGTATGACCTAAAGGTGAGCTTACACAGACGCCAGATACACTCGTTTGTATCAAATCAGGAGGAAGAAATGTCTTCAAAATCTAAAGAAACTGACGTTTTTTACTACTAAAACGATTCAAAGTACTGAGAATGGTTAGAGTCACAGGCACAGGAATATGTAGAAAAACACAGATATATTCAATATAAAGTAAAAATCAACGAAACATTGATAATAGAATGATGCCAAAGTCGGAGTGAGGTCTTGTGGTGTTCATTTTGGAGCAAGGTTTCATTCTAATTATACCTCAAAGGGCTGCATATATCATTACTGACATGGTGACTCTGAGTGATGACTTTCATCCAGTGATGTACAGCATTTCTTATGGAAGTGATGTCACCCAGGATGACACTTAGAGTACCAGGCAGAAATAATAATGAGATGTTCTGAGTTTTATACTATAAATGAAGCCTCGTTTATTAATTTATAATCCCACTTGACCATTGATTGATCTCAATAATGTTTGTTTCACACCTGTTATAGTAATTCAGGTGCACTGACAAGTAGTGATTTTTCCTTTTAGATAGCAGGTGTTGCCCTAAGTGATAGTTAGAACAGAGTCTGCGGAAGCACGCCGCTGGTAGTAGCTGGTGGTCACGAAGATGACTCGTAAGATTCGAAGTGTTGCCCCCCTTTCGCAGTGATTTTCTTCTTACATGTTCTGCAGACCATCTTTGATCAAGTTGACACCAAACAAACCCATGTTGCATGCCTGGGACTGTGGGAGTCCGTTGCTAACGTTGGTTGATGCTGGACAGTAGTTTTCCAGGGCCAGTTCTAAATTTGAAATGGTAGTACTAAGCGTGGGGAATTTTACCGTGGTTTATCGTGAAGCAACAAGTAAACCTATCTGTCCATCAGAAACTATGAAAATGGCCTTGGTTCTGTACACTGTAGTCAAATTGACCTTATAACATTTAATGACATCTTTATGACGAATCCAAAATGAACCACTGTAGTTGAGGTAAAGGAAAATACTCAGTTATAATGTCCTCATGACAGCCAGTGTCAAAACCAACCACATATGATAGCTTAATGTAATGATAACACATAAAGCTAAATTGTTTTCTTTAAGTTTGATAATTAGGCCTGCTCTGGCATGTTATGTTGTCTTGGTTAATGTCAAGACGTCATAACAAAGACATGTCAAACAATATCAACTTTGCATTAAAATGACATAATTGACCGAATGGCACTTGATGACAACAGTCATAAACATTCATAAAGACTCCTTCATGGTTATGACGGTGTCATGTCAGTACTATGCACACCCCTTCAAATAAATTGTTACCAAAACAAACCCAAAAAAATGAATTTAAACATGTCCTTTTGAACTCTCCAGAGGGTGCACATCTGAAGCAGCCAGAAGAAGACAAAGAAAAGGGGTTTAAATAGACGGCTCCAGTCTGGCTTTTGGTAGTGGACTGCACAAGTCAAAATTCAATGCATGTTTACAGAATCAAATGAGCAAAAGTCACAGTCCATCTAAACTGGATAGCAAACTGGTGCTTGGAGCAAAATATGTAACTATTACCTACTTTTTAAATACTAAATGTATCCAGAAGAGTTTCCTTTATAAACAGCTTGCTTTTTTTAATTCACATTTTCTAATCAAATACAATGTTGTTTTAGACCTTTGGCTTAATAAGCACATTAAAAACCTCAGTAAACATTCACAATTCACAAGACTGCAAGTTAAAAAAAGAAACATCAAACTCATTTTTATGATTTCAAGCCAGTCTGTCATTTGGACTACTTCAGCAGTCGTGTGCTCTACTTCATGTACTGGTTTGCAGGAGGCCTTTAAACTTTGTGTTAGTATTGCACTCATTGTCTGTGAGAATATTAGAGTCGGGTATTTAAGACAAAAATAATTTGCAGCGCAGTCGGTCCTTTCTGCAATTGATTGCGCTCCTTTGGACTTCTCTGCCTTCACTCTTAGTCCGACTGTGAGGCAAGTAGCTTTTTTGGCTGAGATGGCTCACTCATCTTGAAGATATTATATATAAAGACAAAATATAAAAAAAAAATTAAAATAAAAAAACTCAAATTGGAAAGACATTTAAAAAAGATAAAGGACATTTAGACATACTCTGCCCATTCAGCTGGCATGAATCATTTATACGTTTTGACACCGTGGGGCTGGGCTTAGGTGATGAATGTATTTTCACGCGTAAAACTGCCAAAATGTTCTGCTGAAACCCCCCATGAATATTTTGTGAGGGCAAACATACCACCCCTCTAGCTGGAGTGCTGCCTTGGATCACTTTGAAGAAACGCAGACATGAATCCACCCCAGGAGGTGGTTAGATCACCCCGACAACAGCCTCGGCCAGACTGTCTTTCCTCTCCCAGCTGCCTGAAACACCGAACGCAGTGAAGCAGAGTCGGGTTAGGGGGAGGAGTCGGGGTATGTGAGAGACAACGAGATGGCAGAATCATGTCGGAAGTAATAGTAGAGCAACATTAGAGCATTCAGCAGGGGGGGTGTCGTGAACGGGGAGAACTTCCGTCCTTCACGCAGACGGTCTGGGATCAACGCGGCACATTGGCAGGGATCCACCCTGCCGGGGAAGCCTGGAGTAAAACATGGATAGGCTTAAACTCATGAAAGGCTTTGAGCAAAAATGGCCAAATCAGATTTTTCTTTCAAAAAAAAAAAAGAAAGAAAAGAAAGCTGTTCCCCAGTTCCATACCACATAATGTAATGTGATATTTCAAAGCAGTATTATGCTCACACTGGAAATCTAACAGAATCAACTACACTCAAGTTATACAAAAAAGTCTATAATACAAAATATGTTACATTTGTAATATTTACTCTCTATATGCCAAATAATGATTGTGAGGGTGCTGTTTTTGGATTCTATTTACAAAAGAAATGGAGGAGCTACTCACAGCTGGAAAAAAATTGAACAGATTTAGATGTTGGTAAGACAAGCTCCTTAAACACCTCGGAAAAAAGAAAAAAGACTATTAATGACTACTATTCTTTTTGTTTGTTAAATGTTTTGGGCAGTGGCGCTCCAAATTTCCAGTTTGATTGACATGCATTGGCACAAGTCTTGTTTCATTATGTGTACGGTAAAGTACGCTCATTTCTTGTAAACGAGCCACGAAAGCAGTATTCTACGAAACGTACATACAAATCTCATCATTGTCCCCCAGGAATATTTCTTTAAAGGTCACAGGAGGTACTAGAGATCAAGACTGCATGCTGCTAACTTTTCCCAGCACCTTTTAATAGATACACAGGACGTAAAAGATCTTTTGAAAGTTGGCATTATTTAAGAGGGTGCTCTAGGACGCCAGTCTCGGTGGATCACTCCTACAGTTGAAACGCGTCATTTGCTCATGCGGTTGGTGTCATAGGAATTTTTGAGCACTTGTGTTCTCCATAACTTGATTTGCATACATTCCAGAAGACTGCTGAGTCACAAAAAACGACAGCAAACTGCTCTCACAGCACAATCTTAATGAACCCGGACCTGGATGCTGACCAGCTCGAGACACGCAGTTCGCCTTGACCTCTGACCTTCCACAAGAGAGAGAATTATTTCTCTTTCAGGAAGGAACATAACTCTTTTGACTTCAAGAATCTATACACTGGCATATAGAAAATCGTTTAGACAATAACCCTCCCTCATTATATCTTTTCTTAATGCCCCCTGTGTTTTTGTCTCTTGCTGTGTGACTCTGCGTCTCTCTTCAGGACCCCACCAATGGCTACTACAACGTGCGGGCCTCCACCCACGATGAAGGTCGACCTGCCTCCCGCTCCACCATGCACTACTCCGACTACCGCTCCCCTGCCGGAACACCGGGGGGAGCTGCATCCATTAGCAGCAGCGCCGGCGGCTCAGGAGCCACCGCCAGCGGAGGAGCCCCCGGTCCCCCTGGCCCCCTCACCTCCCCGGGCCGCCCCCAGGCCTGCTACGACCCCCGGCCCCCCTCCAGACTCTCCCACATCAGCTACGCCCAGTTCAACACCTTCACCCGTGGCGGCCAGAGCCAGCAGCCCCCGGCTAACCCCGCCCCTGTGGCAAGCGACTTCCCAGGGGACTGCAGCCTCCTGGACTCCACCTCCCAGCTGGCCTACGACAACTACGGATACCCCTCGCATTACCAGACCTACCGCATGGGTTTCGCCCCTTCTAGTCTGGCCCCGCTGGAGGCCGGCCCATCCTATGAAATGTACGGGGTGGGATCTGGGGTGGGATCCGGGGTGGGATCCGGGGTTGGGGGCCCTGGGGTCGGCGTGGGTCCCGTGGGTCCCGTGGGTCCCGTGGGTCCTGTGGGTCCCGGGGGTCCTGCTCCCTCAGGATCAGAGACTGGACTTGGGAAGTACGGCAGCTCCACTCGCTTCTCCTACACCTCGCAACACTCTGACTACTCCCACAGCCGACACACACAGCGGATGCAGACTCACGTGTAAGAGACGCATTAAACACCGCACAGTCTTAGCAGAGCATGCGGAAGCATCCTATAAATAGTGTCACACCTAAAAACACACATGATCGTAGATTTACGCACACACACATTTTGACACGCTGACACGAACATGCCCTACTTGACACAAACAAAACACGACTACAGACCACAAAAAATAAAAACACCACACACACACACACACCCATGCGCAGAGTCAGAAGACCATGCCCATGAGACAGGGAGGGTATGAGAAACACAGGGAGAGGAAAAGAGACAAGTGAAAAAGGAGTTTTAGGGAGACAGGGAAGGGAAATTCCACACAATTTTGAATTCCCTCACTCCCAGCGTGTTTGTATATCTGAGCTCTGAAAGAGCGGACGGCGCAAGTCACAATCAAGACTGGGAAAGAGAGCAAGAGCCAGAGAGGGGACGAGAGATCACAGATCTTTGGAGCCCTATAGCTTTTGCTATGAACTGACTTTGTAAATGGTGGGAGAGAACGTCTTAAGGCAAAACTGACTGACTGTCAAATATGGTACGCGCTGATCGGGAGAAACCTCAACCAGTGGACGTCATTTCTGGCCGCCGTTTTATAACTTTTTTTGCTGGTCGTCTTATTCAATGATCATAGAGCACATATATATAGTATCCCAGAATGCCCTTCTGTATAGTGGTAAATTCCATCATGCCAGGCGGCGTGGGGTGGGTGGGTG
>CM022475.1:4543962-4594915 GCA_011952105.1 Coreoperca whiteheadi | reverse complement strand
CCCCCCCCCCACACACACACACACACACACACACTTAAAAATCACTGAATTAAACTGTGACGTCAACAAGACTCGATCAAAGAGTAATTTAGGAGGACCGTTATCATGTGCCATCTGTTACATCATTCTTTGAGGTGCCAGTACACTTCAGTTCCTCTTCTTTTCATGCTACAGGCTCTGCCCTACTTTGACCGTCTGGACTATGTTTCCATGATGTGTAACGAGCAGGCCTACTCCCTGGCTGTGGAGAAGCTGCTCAACATCCAAGCTCCGCCCCGCGCACAGTGGATCAGAGGTACTGACTAGAAATGGTCAGTGTGTGTGTGTGTGTGTGTGCGGATTCCGCAAAGGCTTCCGATTTTTCAATCAAATGATTTAAGGCCTTTTAAAATATAGTTTTCTGAATATTTAGGAAAATAAATGGTACTGATTTTGCTGTGTTTGGAGGGTGTGATTGGAACGACGCTTTAGAATTACGTTTGTTGTTCATTAATGGCCCCCAGTGTGTGCCATCATCTCAGCATATTAGCTGTGTTGTCGCTGTTAATGGTTAATATAACAACAATAAGTAGCAAGAGAAGTTGTAAATCAGTGAAATGTTGTTACACTTGCTTGAAAAATGACTTAAAACTATTAACTGATTTTCAAACATTGTTGCCCTTTGAATGTTTTGTCAGTAGACCCATGACTTCAGCTTTAAATGGTTGGATGTATTCTTGGTTGTGGTTTGCAGTTCTGTACGGAGAGATGACTCGCATCCTGAACCACATCATGGCCATCACCACCCACGCTCTTGACATCGGTGCCATGACCCCCTTCTTCTGGATGTTTGAGGAGCGAGAGAAGGTCAGGAGCGCTGCCGCATGACGTCGTGCTCAGTCCTTCATAATGGCAACTGGCCCAGAATCAGTCCGTCCTGTATTGTTTTTTTTTTTAAACGTTGTTGCTCTGGGAAGGGTGCTGTTTACAGGCTTGCCTGCTCTCACAGTTCCTCAGCAACAGCTTTAAGTTTGCTGAATACTGCAAGTCATCCTTGACCTTAAAGTCACTGACAATGACTCAGTGGGAGTTAACCGAAAATATCTGACCCAAAAACCCTGGTTCAGCACTTAAAAAAAACAAAAAAGCAAAACAAAAACCATGCACGGTAGTTGCATGGCTAAAAAGCCAAACACCAGTGTTTCAAGTGAGCCAAACACCACTTGAAAGGGATCACATTGTCGCTCGTTTTTGTTGGATGATACAGAAGATAAAGAGCTTAAAAAATAGTCGCATATTAAGTCGCAATCGCATAATTGGTTTTAAAAAAACCTTTTTCCCCAAATCATTCAGCCCTATCTGGAGGTCTTTGTCATTCATGAAAACTACAGCCGCTCCTGCTCCATTCATGTTGACTGAGGAAAGAGTGTGTGTCTGTTCAGAGATCCTGGTCCACAATCCCACTTGGACTCTGGTTTATCTAGATCTTCTTGAATAGCATGGCTTCCTACGTGCCCACTCTACATAAACGCTCGCGCCAGTTTATTAGGTACACCTAGCTATAACTAATGACGTCTGATACAACAGCCATGCAGCAAACGCTACCTTCATGAAGGTTAGTTTTAGTTTTGACCCGTTTTAGAGAGGTCTTGATTTCACGTAGTGGTTCTTTTGGAGGCTGTATTTTGTGGTGCTGGCGTTTCTAACCAGTTTAGATAAATGAGGATAGAGTGAATAATAAAAACACCTCAGTGTAACGGAATACAAATTCAAATGGTTTCGCAGAGGTGCTGAATCTTCTCGAAGAGTTTCATGAATTTATTTCATGGCTGTTGTCTGAGGCTGCATCAGTTACACCCAGCTGTACCCAACTGAGTGTGTGTGTGTGTCGCAAAGGAGTCCCTAATCTTAAGGCCATTACAGAGGAACTGATGTGTGTCTGAAGGCCTCGTGAAACCTTCAGTCTCAAATGTTCGGTTGTAGGTTTTCTCAGCGCGAGCTCTGCCCCAAACCTTTGTTTCCTGACACCGCTACTTTGATACCCAGTCAGGTCAAAGCGCCTTCCAGAATCAGTCTGCCCAGAGATAAAAAAGGGCCTGCTCAGACACCACTGACGCTCTTTTTCTATTACAGATGGAGACACTTGAATGAATTATTCAGTCCAAAATACAAGCCACAGATTACTAACCATTAAGTAAATTATCTTTCCAGCGTTGACTCCTTGACGTCTTCTAACTTTGTGACCCTTGTTTCCTCTCAGATGTTTGAGTTTTACGAGCGCGTGTCCGGAGCCAGAATGCACGCTGCGTACGTCAGACCTGGCGGCGTACATCAGGTGGGAGAGTTCAATCAATGCTGCTCTTCTCGTGTGTGTGTGTGTGTGTGTTCGCAGTCAGACCTGATAATGCGGTTAGGCGTTCACTGGTCAATATTTAGTGGCTCATTTTTATAACATCATAAAGGTTTCGCTTTTGGGAAAACTTTGTCTTCCTACAAAGATGTATGAAGCATATGACAGGTAGTCGGCTTCATCACTCTGATTATGATAAACATGAGGGTGATCGATAAAGTGCTAATGGTCTTAAACGTGTTCCAGGATCTGCCCCTTGGCCTGATGGACGACATCTATGAGTGGTGCAAGAATTTCTCCATTAGAATCGATGAAGTAGAAGAGGTAAATGACTATAATTTAGTTTTAAATGATCTCCACACGTCTTCTCGTGATAAGGATGTGGTGAAGACCTGTCTTCTTATTTGAATGTTCAAATTTCCCTCCACGCAGATGTTGACCAACAACCGCATCTGGAAGAATCGTACTGTGGACATTGGGGTGGTTTCTGCTGAGGACGCCCTCAACTATGGCTTCAGGTAACCCTTCAATGAAAGGGAAAAGACCCCTTTTCTCCCCTTCAATTGCCTTTTAATAAAATGTACAAATAACTTAGAGCTACCACACTCACGGAGAGGGTTGAAATAATATATTAAGTTTAAGTTTCGTAACAATGTGAGTAAAATTGAGAAAGCTGCCCCGATGAAAACCTTGTTTCGATAAGCTGAAATGTGTATGAACTGATATTTCTAACCTCGCCCCACCAGTGGAGTGATGCTGCGGGGGTCGGGCATCAAGTGGGACCTGAGAAAGTCTCAGCCCTACGACAAGTACGACGAGGTGGAGTTTGACGTCCCCATTGGAAGCAAGGGAGACTGCTATGACAGGTAAGCGATGAGCAAATGGCTGTAGTTGTTGTTTTTGACGTTGCCTTCGGTTTCGTTTTCCTGTCCCCGTTTCTGTGTCAAGTCAGGGGGGCCCCGTTTCACCACATTTGCAACACGCGAGCTTCGACTTGTGACGCGAGATCATTTCCTCCCGCGTCAGTTTGGACACATTTAACTCCCCGAAAGAAACACCCTTCTTGTTACCCATGCATGGGCGTGCAAACAGGCTGTGAGGCTCGGCAATCAATCCTCAATGTGTGCATAACCAACACTTTGTGAAACGAGACGCTGGCACCAGTTTTTCAAGCACTGGTCCATGTCACTCACTTGTACACATCAGTGACAAGTTTTTCATTAAAACATTCAACCTGGAACTGAGGCTTTTAGAAAGGATTCAATGGCATTTACTGGACAACCATGTGTAAATAACTCCTAGTGTATATGCAGACACAGCTGGGGGCCTGTACTACGAAGCGGGATTTTGGGGCTTAGCGAGGTAACTTCAGGTTTGACCCTGTGAGTTTTCAGTCTTCACGATGGCGGTTCACTTCTTACCAGGGTAGTCACTTATGCTGAACGCCTAACCAGGTTATGTTCGAGATAAGGGATCAGCATGTATAAAAGCAGCGCCTGTATAGGCTACTGACCGATCAATCCTCTTGGAAAATCGGCATCAGCATTCAGAAGAGCACAGAGTGACAGCTTTTCAGGCATTAAGAACAGGGTTGGTGGAAGGTCATGGGAAAGGTTTCCGAGTATGTGAGGTATGCTGCTGCCAGCAGCCGTGTTTGCGATTGGTGCGTATGCTGCAAACACCACCCCTATTATTATTATTATTATTGTTGTTGTTTTTTTTAAAGCCTGACTGCATTTGTTAGGGTTAGTGAAGCCAGATAACAGAACGATATCCTGGGCATGTTGAACTCGCTTCGTAATACAGCTCCCTGGTAATGTGAGCCTAATGCTGCTGGTTAAAGGTTTTCATTGAGGCAGCATCGGCACTGCCCCCTATCCAGCACAGCTTCCTGTGTAATCACAGAGGCTGAGGAATGAATCAAATCGAGCTGTCGTCGGCGTCGACTACAACGCAGTGATCAAAAGTGCTTAGTTCAGCGAGAATTCCAAGAAACGACCTCGTCTGAATGAAAGGACGGACACACAGTTTGGCCTCTTTTCTGTTGCTCAACGCCACAACAATGGTCTTCATAGAATGTCTAAGAGCTGATCATGATTTGAGGCTAGTTTACCTGCGTACAGTGCTTTCAGCAGCCGTAGCTTACTGCTGTTTTGTGTGTGTGTGGTCCAGGTATCTGTGCAGAGTGGAGGAGATGAGGCAGTCCCTGCGGATCATGCACCAGGCGCTCAATAAGATGCCAGAAGGAGAGATTAAGGTGGACGACGCCAAGGTTGCCCCTCCCAAGAGGTCTGAGATGAAGGTGAGCCGAGTAGAGACCCTTCGTCTCTTGCTTTCATTGGGAGATGGGCTTATAATGCCTGCAGGCGATTCAATCTTGAAAATGTGTGTTTCAGTTCAATTCCAGTGGTGCCACCTATTTGTCTTCACACACTTAGACCAGTTCTGCTTCAGTTTGGCTGCCCTCAAGGCTTGAGATCACCCCTAGTTCACCTCAGCGTTAACAATTGGACATTTCCGTCACAACATCGTTATCAAAACCGCTGCTGAGGCATAACGTGTTTTATGTGCTCCTCGTCCTAGATGTCCATGGAGTCTCTGATCCACCATTTCAAACTGTACACAGAGGGCTACCAGGTCCCCCCAGGGGCCACATACACAGCTGTGGAGGCACCCAAGGTGAGGCCGCTCATAATGTGGATGATATTTGGACAAGTTGTACAGTTCTGTATGAAATGTCCTTTTTGCTATTTTCATCTGATTATCCCCATAAGTAAAATAATCTGTGGATAGGCTGCCCACGGGTTAAGTTTACCATTTTAACCTAACAAACAAAAACCCCACTTTTGTTTGGTTTTTTTTGTTTTTTTTAAAGCGTACAACTCTGTAGATCCTTAGTATAAATTAGGTCTTTAATGAATTAGGAAGCCTTTGTAGGCCTTTAGGGACCTGTAGTGATGTAATATGTTAACTAGAATATATCTGTGTGTGTGTGTGTGTGTGCACTTGTGTCACCTGCAGGGAGAGTTTGGTGTTTATTTGGTGTCGGACGGCTCCAGCAGACCCTATCGCTGCAAGATCAAAGCTCCTGGGTTCGCTCACTTGGTGCGCACTTACAACTTCACAAGACGCTGTGAAATATTAAACCCACCGAGCATCCATTATTCAGCACGTTTAACGGCTTGTCCTTAAGGCTACTTTTAGTTCATTAAGTGCATTTTATAAAGTACTATAAAACCATTTTTAAAAATGTACAGCCCCCCGCCCCCTTCCTGCTCATCTTAGCTCATGGGTACTTGAACTGCTGCTTAACGTAGTCATTACAATTTTGGTCTTCAAGGCTAAAAATGTCTTTAAAGTTGCATAAACAAACTATTAGAGTAGTTAGTGCGTTAACTGCAGGCTATATTCTCATGAATTATGAATATTCACTTTTACGTGAGCTCATCTGCCCCGAATAGCTGGTCTGCAGTTATCCGGAATGTTAATAGAGGTTTTCTTCTTTCTAGGCCGGTCTGGATAAAATGGCCAAAGGACACATGCTAGCTGATGTGGTGGCCATTATTGGTAAGAAAGTGATTTTTTTATTTATTTATTTATTTTTATTCTTATGAATGCACTGAGCCTTCTCTTCTTCTTCTTCTTCTTCTGACAGGTACCCAGGACATAGTGTTTGGCGAGGTTGACCGTTAACACGTTGCTGCTAATGTGTGGCTTCCCCGAAGAGGAGAATTCATCCCCTCGTTCACACACCTCTTAGTCAGGTTCTCTTCCTGTTCACTCTTCGCTGTTGACAGACGACTGCTTATAATAATTAATGTACAATGTCTAAATACACCTAATAAATATTTTATGCCCCCAGCAGTAAAGTAGTGAGCTGTATTTCTCACATTGGAATCGGGTGATTTTTGGAGGGATTTCCACGATCTCAAGCGCTATTATTGTGCAAATGCTCCATTTCCTCGACTTGGCTGAAAACATGAGCGAAAATCAAGTATTAAACATGAGAGCGGAGACCAAAGAAGTGTATGTCCTTCCTCTGGTTGGGTGTCAAAGGGGGAGTGGTCTGATGAGATCTGAGACAAATGGACTTAGAGCTCAGACCACAACTTCCCTTCTTGGCTGTGAGGTATGCAACACTCGAGTGTTTCATCAGAACACAGAGCAGGGACAAAAAAAAAGAAACCCCCCCCCAGCCCACCCACAAGTCTTCTTGTTTGCTGTTTGCTGGCCGTTTAAGGAGTTGTCCGCGTCGAGCCCCGTGTTGCCATGGCCGTGTGGGGCAGGAGCCCGTCGCTGGTCGCGATTCCTCTGTGGATGAGCTTTGGGAGAGCAGCCGGTGAGTTGTGGACATAAGAAAACGGGCTGTAACTTTAAAGCTCATGCATTGCTCTGGGTTGAAATGTAATGGTTTGATGTCCGAAGGCTTCCACTTCGCGGTGACGACTTCTTAATTTACGATCAGAACGACCTTAGCAGCAAACTGGGAACAGTTTCCGATTCAAGATCCAGAAGCGGTGCCGTTGCTGAAGACAGGGTGTTTTTTTTTTATTTGTTTTTTTTTGACCTGATGAGTTAGATGAAACGCTTGTTTGCTCCGTGGAATACACACTCAGGTCAAGACGAATTTGAAAATTGAATAAACTGCTGCTTGATGTCGGCAGCTGGGTACGTGTTTATTGAGAGCAGGGGAGGTTTTCTGAGTTTTGACCTTATTCCACTCGGCAGCAGAAATGTAGTCACCGCAGAACGGTTTCTGTGAGAAGAGCCGCTGACCCGGTTAGTTCTTGTTACTTGTTGCACGGGCGCCGAGGCTGCTGTGCATTTTGTTTTAACCACCGCACTTGTTAAGCCCCCCTGGCTTGGACAAATCAACTTACTTCATTAGATTAGTGGCCGCCTCCTAATCATTTCAACTCCCTCTAAATTTAAGTTTATACCGTATTTATTAGTGTATATTTTGCGGCATATAATCTGTATATTACTGCTACAATATATGATAAAAAAGAAAACCGGTACCTAATACACTGCTTCAACAGCTATCTGTGAAACGGCCTGTAATGTTAAAAGAAAATAAGAAACCTGAAATAAACCAATTCTACAACTTCCAATGCCTTCCTGTGCACACACATAGACATACAGATTGAGCCTTATAAAGGCCAGTTAGTTTTGGGGGTCTAATAGGCCAAGAAGACATTAAAGTAGGGTGAATACAGCTGAGCTGAAATATTTAGTTGAATAATGGGTTAGCTGATTAAGAGCAAATTAATTGGCAACTATTATAGTAATCATTTAAGCAAAATTGCCAAGTATATAAAGGTTCTAGCTTCTCACATGTGGGTATTAGCTTCTTTTCCTTGTCTTACAGTCTAGTAAATAAATCACTCGGGGTTTTGACACTGTTGGTCGGACAACAAACAAAAGCAATTCCTAGCCATCAGCTTGGTATCTAGGACGGGGATCTGTCACTATTCTGTGACGTTTTGCGGACCAAATTATTAACGGAGAAGACCCCTCGATCAGTCGACAACGGAAATACTCGGCGCTTGAAGCCACTGTTGCGATTCGCGCTGTCTTGTCTAATTCGGAAAACTAAACCGGTTCGTTAAGGGAGATCGCACGTGAGTTGCTTCACTTTTAATCCCAAACCCCAACCGACTATGGCCTACTTCTAGTATGTGTGGCCTGCAGCATTAGGCAAAGTCCCAGCCAAGCGGTGTATAAAGATTCAAAAGAGAATGAGCTCCTTTTTTTTTTTTTTTTTTTTTTTTTTTTTTTTTTTTTTAAAACACGTTTCCTCCATCCGCGCCGTACTTAATGTAACACCTCAAAAAGATAGTGGTTGAAGTTGCATTTCAGCACTTTCCCTGACACCTTGTTTGCCGGCCCTCTTAAACCTCATATAACTTAAAATTATAATACGCCATCTATTGCAATACATAGAGCTGCACGTAGACGCCAGAGACTTAATGAGTCAAACTATTTTCATCATTGCACCACAGCCTGTTCAGAAAGCACGAGAAACCAATTATTACAAATGACTTCTTTTGAAAGTGTGCTGAGAGCCACTTGCTCCTGAGTTTAGCTGTCGAATATGAGTGGAGCTCAATGGTGCATATTGGGCAATGTGTTAGTCACAGATTAATATCAGTCACAGATTAATATCAGACTATTAGTTGTTTTAGGTGGCCTACAGTGTTTTTTTTTTTGTTGTTTTTTTTCTTTGAACCCCTGCTACATGTGCGTTGCGGAAACCAAAGGAGATGTTGATGTAGATAACGCACCGCATCTCTATGGGCTCACAGGCCAGGCGTACCATGTACAGCTGAACAGAGGCGTTCGGAAATGCATTTTCACTTGGCTGCCGCGTCTACAGGATCATATTCCGCCCCGTAACCCGTGAGCCCAATGTGTCCGACAGTGTCTGTCAGTATCCAGTGTCGGCGGGAAGCGAGTCGATCTTTTCCAGACGTACCTAGTTTTGCCGTCGCGCTGAAAAGGGGCCATTATTGGGAAGGGATTTCTCTGTGGGAGGCAGTCATGCGATCACAGGTTTCAGAAAAAAGATGCATTTCCTTGAATTTGCGATGGAGGAGAAAGAAAGTGGGAAGGAAGGGACAGGGCTGAAGATGACATCAGGTGTCCGTTTCAACATAGAAGAAGTGGCCATGGTTCTTGTTTCTAAAGTAAGAAAATGGACTATGTTACGTTTACTGTGTAAGTTACACTAATGAGGTAAAAAAAAAAATCCAAATCATGTATGTGGCGTAAAATATGCTCAGGGTCAAGTTGACCCAATCACATTTGACGTCATTCAAACATAATACTGCACGTTGTCTAAAGTTAATATTACAGCACTGAACAGTGTGTAAATAGTCTTATATATTACACACCAGATCGATGAAGTCATGAACTGTGCAACAGGAATCCTTTCCAGTAGTTACTTATGAGTCATTTAAATGATCAAAAAAAAAAGGGATTAATTAATGTACAAGTAAATGTATTCATAAAAAAAAACCCCTTCATTAAATGTGCCAATAAGTCAGGTCCATTATTCTGTCTTCAGTGTATGAATTATTAAGCTATGCTGTGTTTTTGAAAGGCTTTTTAAAAACAAAAATAATAAATCTGCTTAGCACATGTGATTTTTATTTTATTGTTTTAATTAAAGATAAGGAACTTTTAAAGTCATCACGTGAGATGGAACACGGCAGGAAGAAGCATTAGCAAATGAAATAACACCGTTTTGGAAAAAAATGGAATTATTAATCATTTTATAAAAATACATTGACTTTTGATCACTTTTACCCCATGGTGTGAGGACCGAAACCCCATAAGTAAAGTGAGCACAAGGGGTCGATATTTGTAAATGTACATTATAATTCACCAACTGAAAGGGGGCGTAGAGGAGGAAAAGCAGAAGACCTACTCGTGTATAAATCCACAGGCCCAAATAGGGATCCCCACAGCATCGAACACCAGATATGACCCTGTGTGACTGTTTGCTTGTCATTTCTGCAGTGTGAGTCTTCCCTGAGGTTAGGGAACCATAAAAGCCTCCTGCGGTGGTGGTGTGTGCACTCGGCGGGCCTAGAAGCAGACAAAGAGTGCCTCTTGAAAGCTGCGTCACAAAGGATTAGGTTTTATATGTGCTAAACCCATTTTCGAACCACCATTTTGGCTTTCAGAAAAAGCAACATAGTTTCTGTCACGTGACCTGGACTAGGACCAAAAACAAACAAACAAAAAAAAAAAACCCAACAAAACCAAAACCCCCTTTCTTTCTCAGAATCGAAAAAGAAAGAATCTAAACTGATAAGCCGTAACATTCACCTAACTTACTGTTGCATTATCAAGGGCACTTTTGTGGTTTAGTTTTGAGAAATGTTGAAGATCTCGTCGAAAGAAGACCATAACATGGGAATTAACGTGAGTGAGAAAAATATTAATTGACAGCCCTCATGCAGATGCGGAAGGGCACCTTGAGTGTCTGTATGAGGCACGTGACAAAACGTCGGTATTTGACGAGTTGGGAATGCGGACGGGTTGCTTACCTCCACCGTCAATGCTGCTGCGGCCCAGTGGCTCCTCAATCCAGTGGTTAGACTGGTCAGGCAGCGGGTGGCTTTTTAACACCCCATCAAACTGTGTGTGTGTGTGTCACCTGTACTGGAGAGAGAGGCAGGACACCATTCTCTTGGGCCTTCATTTTCATCAAAGCTTGCGTTCACGTGCGCAACGTGAATCAAAGAGTGGTCCATAAACTATTAATGCGGTAGATCCGCTGTCACTCTGTGGCACTTTCTTTTCTTCTTCAGTGATGATCGGCCCCCATCAGTTGGCCTTTGGACGGACAATCACGATGGCGTGATGATACCCACATGACTTTTGTCTTAACGGTGTCCTTTTCCGGTTCTTTAATATCCATATGACATGGGCGTGGTATGACAACTGTTGAACCAATGTGGCTGCATATACAACAAAATCATTTTAAACAACAGCAATATGAAAACAGCCACGTGTAAAAGCTTTGTCAACCTCGACATGCTCCTACTCCGCCAACTGGCATGCCCCTGATACGAGTATTTTCAACGACATAATAATGAATCCTGTCATGCACCATGACACACGCTGTCTGTGCGCTGCGCTGTAATATTGCTTAATGAGTGACTCATTTCTCAGCGAGAGACCAGAAGTTAGATTTTAGTATTAGTAGTAGTATTATTCATATGTCAATATTCATTTTTAATTTTCCTTGTATATTTATATCCAAGTTATTGTTTGAAAGAGCATAAAGTGGCACGCCGCCCTCTCCCTCCCTCTCTACCCTTAGTACTATAGTCTACACTGACCTAGCTTATTGGACGCTAGATTGCTTCGTATCTTTTGCCTTCTTAGGTAATGGCTGCTGCTTCTGTTTGTCCCACAGTCTGAAATGGTGACACCAGCGCTACTCAGTAATGCTGTTTTGCAAAAATGACAACGAAGGAGCGCAGTAGTCGTCACATGAGACGCCCGAAATGGGTGTCAACAGAATGTTTGTTGCTTGCCCTAAAAGCAACGAGGAACAACCGATCCAAGTTCCGGGATAAATGCCGGCAGTAATTAGGCACATTTTAAGGCGGGAGGGCTTTGAGACCAAGGATTGAGGATGATGTCACTCCAGTGCCAAGAGTCTTTTTTTTTTAATTTTTTTTTTTATGTGATCACTTAAAATGTTTAGATATTTTAACATTTTCAACATATGAAGAAGTGCTGTTATTATGGTTTTGCGCCTAACAAAGCGTTCTCCTGTGTCTCCTCAGCTGGTCTCGCTGAGCCACAGATCTGTTACGTGCTGGACGGTATCCTGTTTTTGTACGGCATCATCCTGACAGCTCTCTACTGTAGACTCAAGGTTCGCCATGCTGCACATTTGCCCTTACAGGAAACATACATGGACAAAGAACTGAACTTTTATACAATCCCATGTCACAAATTATGTATGTGCAGTGTTATGCAAGACCAGAATCGTTTGAAATGGGAACAAACATTTTATTTTGCATTGACTGACGAAAGACAAGATGCGGTATCGTTAACAGCCACCCTGTGCATTATTAATGTCTTGTCTGTAGAAAAAAAAAAAAAAGGGTGTCAACAGAAAAATAAAGTACGCCTCACATTCAGAAAGAGAAAAACGTATCCAAGACATAAAACATTTCACAAGAATACATTATTATCATCTACTGACATACTGCATTTTTCGTGTTAATTTTAGATTTTGATGTTTTTAAGGCGTGTGTGTAGTGAGGGTGCTCTAGGTGACTAACATGAAGGTGACAACAGGGAAGAAAAAAAACCCTATTTTGACGGAGAGCGATATTATTGTAATTCACCATTGTGGAATAATTCGCATTTGCTCCCAAAATAGAGCTTAAATAAGCTTCTTTGCGTTTGACTTTTGACAATTAATGTGCCAAGAGCATGGCGTGAAATCTTCCCTGATGTACCAATGTATATTCTTACGGCCAGTAAACCGAAATGAGAAGTTAATGAAAATACAGCCTCAAGATATTGAAGATCAGACTTGTGTTGGCCTTCCACTTCTCACTCATTTAACACTGTCTTGTACAGATCTACAACGCTAAGGAGGCCGGGAAAGCAAAGGCCAAGCAGGTAAGAATAAACGCACGCACACTTGAACACGCATGACTAAAAAAAGACGCAAAGACATGACATGTAAGTATGAAATGCGTGTTAGAGGGGTCAGAACCTAGCCGAGACATGCATGCAATTAACCACAGCACAAACTGGAGTCTCAGTGAGCAAACCAGAGCCCAAATAATCTCACCAGTCAGGCCAAACCTCAGTGGGCAAACAGCAACGGGAAACATGAAGAATGAAATTGGCACATGGCCACCCCCCCCTCACACATACACACACACTGGCAGCGGTACATGGCAAGTCAAACTATTATGACGGCTTGGCTCTGAAAACGTTTCGATTTCCTGAGAACCACGAAATTGCCCAAGAGCCCCTTTGATTGATCCATTTGAACCGCGTGGATGGAACTTTTTAGATGAAAAATACATCAAAAACAGCTTTAATAACCCTGCAGCGCTCTTAACCTGCTGTTTTACTGCTTTGCCTTTTTTTAGCCTATTATTTCCTATTGCCAGCCACAAACTACACACGGCCTAAACCCACTCTGACTCGCACACACACTCACTCTGAAGCGTACCGAGCTCGTTCTTTGCCTTCCTCTTCACACAGGGTTCATACATACTCTTAGTTCACGCACGCATCCTGTTACAGACAATTACCGAGAAAGGCTCAAAGTTTTTCGCTAGATTTTATGTCACCATCTGTGTTTTCTGACAGTTCTACTGTATCTAAATTGTTATTTTCTACCCCTGACAGAATGTTGAAGAGGGCATCTATACGGTGAGTTGTGATGCTGTGAATGACAGCTTAATTGTTAAATTATTATTATGAAATCGTATCGTCCACTGAATTTCCCTCTCTGTTTCCTCCCAGGGTTTGACTCCTCGCGCCCAGGACACATACGAAACTATTGGCACGAAGAAGTGATTCTTTTTATTTTTATTTTTTTGGTTTTGTTTTATTTAAATATGGCATGTCTTACCCTGCTTAGATGCTGAGAGAATGTGAGCGTGTGCGCACCAGTGTTCGTTTCCCCTTTGCTTTTGTAGAATTAATGGGAAGTTAAGCGAGGGAGAGAAACAGAAACGGGGAAGATGAGCGCATGGTGGGCAATTTTAAGATATTTTTTTTACCACTCTGTTGCAAATATTTAACTTTAATGCAAAACATATTTTGATAAGTGTAATGCTTCAGAGGCATTTTGTGTTGTAATTCTATAATAATAATAAAAAAAACGATATAGGTGATTTATTTCCATGTACTCTAAGCTGATTTCTGTGCCAAAATGTTGACTGGCACTGACCTCCTGCTACAGACTCTCTCCGACTAACTTCCTCTTTTAGGCCATTTGAAAGATGTTTTTTTTGTGTGTGTGTGTTGAAAATCAGTCTTTTTGAATAGCATATAGCCCCAAATGTATTGCAGTTGTGTGCAGATGGTGAATATAGTTGTGGTATAGCCATATAGCCAGGCTCAGCCTCTATAGTAAAGCCGTAGGGATACTGGGCAGCGTTTCCCACCCACCACAGGATGGCAGTGATGGTGTCTCTGGTGAGGCCCTAACCTGTTCATACTCAAACACAGACACACTCCCCTCCCTCCCAGCGGGGAGAGCCTGAAAGAAATAAAGAAATCAAAGAAGTAACATGGACTGTTGTAAAGCTTGTATTCTATAACTGCTGCCTGTGATACTACAGCAAACATGTTAAACGTTTTAACTTGCTTATTCAATGACTTCGTCCCTCGTTGAATTGCATGGCGCCGACCCCGTCTCGTGGATATTACGTTTGCACAGGGAGCGGTCAACCTCCAGTCGCCATGAGGCAAGCGACCACAAAAAGAAGGCAAAAACTAAGAATAAGAAAGAACGGTTTGTATGAAGCTCACGAAGACGTATGGAAGCCTGACAAGGATTTGATCTGGTCACGTTTAGCCCAGATCAGACTGATTAAAAACCTGTTTAACATGTAACCAATGACGGAGAAAAAGATTGTAAGGGGATCTGGTTTGGGGAAAAACATACAGAATGATGTACTATTGATTTATGAGATAGTTGTAGATAATGACATTTCATGTAGAATAACCCATTACATGTCTTTATTGAATACTAGTACTTTGAGATTTAATGTACCAAAAGTGGGCAGATTGGGTCATTCCTGTGATTTAGATTGTGTAAGTCCTCATAGTGTCTCTGTGGCGCTCATCTTTGCTACTATTTCTGATCATCCCTTTTAAAATGAAAGGATCAGTTTGTTTTGGCTTTCCCTGTGGGAGGAGGCAACCTTTGTTTCGGCTTTGGCCTGGTACAGGAGCCGATTCGAACTTTCAGTCTGCGTCATTTGGACGCAGTTTCAGCTGGCTCTCCATGCATGCTTTTCACCTGCCTCTCCTCTGTACAGAGCAAGTAAAGACGAGAAAATAACTGTCATGTTGCCTTAACCAAACCGGAAAGGTGACTTTTGCCACAAGTGTGTGTGTGTGTGTGTGTGTGTGTGTGTTTGTGGGTAGGTGTGTGTGTGGTTGTGTATGAGAGAGAGAGAGAGAGAGAGACAGAGAGACAGAGCGACAGAGAGAGGTGTAGCACAAACAGGTGTATCCTAAACAGGTAAAGCTGCGCCTTCTTTTTTTCTAAAGGGCGCTCGACAAACCAACACGTAACCAGACTGAAAGGATTTACACTTTTTCACCAGGACTGAGTTTGTACAACTACAACTTTGGAAGGGATCTGGTCCTGAAAAAACCCAACAAAAACAAAAGGACAAAAACCACCATCGAGGATGATCCACCAGGACGAGGCATGAGTCCGCCTCAGTGCTTAATGCATGCCTGCCATTTAGGATACTACTACCCGGACTGATGAGCTTTAGTCCAACACTGAAAGTGTCCCAACTTGTGCACAGTTACCAGTAACTGCCGAGGAGAATGACATCTCTGCTGAACAGGCTCTCTGTGTGTCTCTGTGTCCTCCGGATCTTTGGTGAGAAGGCTTTACATGGAGTCTGTCCAAAGTGATTTTGCGCAAAAATGTTTGGTATTCTTTACAGCGTGCCTGTGCCTTTATCTTGCCTGGTGTCAGATAAGGCATTCTTTCTGGGCCGTAGCGTGCCTGCAGTACGTAGTGAACTTATTGTAGGATATTTCCTGTGTACCTCCTATGTGTAGTAATATTCCTGTAATACTCCAATACTGTCTAATAGGGCTACTCATAATCCCATTGCAACAGACTGAATATCTATGTGGTAATGTTTGGACAAACAGCGAAAATAGGTATTTAGAAAGTGGTATTAAACTTTTTATTTTATTTTATTATTTTCATTATGAAAGCTGGCCAGTAGCTGGCCCACGGTATCTCATACATGTTCACAAACAAGCAGGGTTCTGTACACTCTGGGCCGGTTGACCCGCTTCTCTCAGGGACAGACTTCGCTGCATCAGTGCTGTTCAAGAAAACACTCGTGGCGCTCTCTGATATTTCAGGAAAAACAGGTTGCTGTTGATCAGCTCCCCTCGTTCTGTCTGATTCAGTGGAACTGCGTGGACCCTCCCTGTGTGTGTGTGTGTGTGTGTGTGTCTCTGTGTGTTGCTTAAGCCCAAATGTTTGTGTACATGTGATAAATGCAGTAGGTCCATGCACGTCAGCCTCAAAATGTCTTTCTACTGTACTGCTACGCTGTGTAACACACACACACACACAGTATTACAATGCGTTAACCAGTGTATCAGCAGCTTACTTGTCGAATAGGCGAAGTCAGGAATGTGTCTGCCAAAATGCAAATACTTACTACACAATGTCAGACAACGACATGTATAAGAGCGTGGGAGAAAGACAGTTTTCGAAACACATACAGAAGGGCAGCATATACGCAGAATGTTATGCAGCAATGCAGCACAGGCAGATTCCACAGTAGGCTTAAACCTCAGGGCGACAAAACACACACACATTCATGGGGGGTGGGGGACAAAACACACACCTGTCTGCAGAGCACACTCATAGCGTCTGATGGCGAATGCATGAATCACATCCTACCCACTGACGCATATCTGAACAGATTCTCCCCGACAGCAGGTATTGAGATTGAAGCAACACCTGTACGAGCTGCTCAGCGTGAGACCGACGCACACACACACACACACACACACACACACACACACACACACACACACACACACACACACACAAGCCCCGGGACTGGGTGCTCACTGAATGGTCCCAGACGAAGCTACCCTCTTCGGCGACCTCTCGCGCCGGCTGTTTTGGAATTTTTGACAGTGCTTCACGTAAAATCGGCGCGGATCAACAGGATCACGTCAGGTGTGACGGACAGGACAACGCTCCGAGTCTCGTGTTCTGTTCCCCCGCGAGACAGGAGATCTTTGACATGAAACCTTCATTAACGCCATGTTAGTGGTACCGTAGGAAACTCCAGTACCGGAAAGGTTTTTTTTTTTCAAGGTCACTCATGTTCTTTCCTTTTAACTTGGCTTTCTATTGTTTAGTTAGGCATTCATGTTCCGCAGAGGATGAATCCAAATGCCTTTGGTGATCCCCTGACTTTTCCTCTAGCGCTGCCATGAGGTTCGCGTTTGTGATCTGAGTGAAGTGTCTCAACAACCTTCGGATGGATTGTCATTGATTTGGTACAGACATTCATGTCCCCCTCAGGATGAACTGAGATAACTTCGGCGATCACTTCATTTCTTGTGTAGTGCCATCAGCAGGTCAAAATTTCAGTCTGTCAAATACTTTGGTTTGTGACCTGCACAACTACTGAAATTCCCATCCACCTGAGCTGGACTTTAGCGCCTATTAGCGCGTACGCTTCTTCCCACGCTAAACAAAGATGGTGAACATGGTAGACCTGCTGAACAGCTCAAAGCCCTGCTGTGCCCTACAAGTGGCATCTGCTGTAGACTCATAGAGTAGTTTTCTGGCTTACAGTTCTGCCACTAATACTTGCAACTGAATGGTGACTTGGACTATTTAGAGACTTTCAAACCCTTTCAAATTCCACATATTAACACGTCAAAACTAGATGCTGATCATGTAATGGTGAAACTGAAAATGCAGACTTGTGAAAACAAGTTAGGACTTCTGTCTACTGCACAGTAACGATATTGCTTGTAATAGCAACCAGCACGAATAGTGATCAGAGACGAATGCTTCAAGAGGCTAATTTTGACTGACTAGGCCATTTTAGGGGCCTGCCATATTGCATTTCAGCTCGCCATGTTGTGAATGGCTATGTGATTAGTGTTTGGGAGCAGTCCATTTGCTGAAATTCGTTTTTTTCCCATGCAAGCTGTTTTCCTTCAGTCCCGACAGGAAATATAATAACACACTGTGATGATGAATGGTCTGTCCAGGCTTCTAGGTGGCAGAGGCATGGCGTGCCAAGAGACATAGCCCCCTTGAGAGATTCAAACACACTTTTGACAATTTCTTACTAACCATTACATGCAGTTCGCAGGGATCAACATCTCCTGCCTGTGTATTCCCCAAGTGTGCTAGTACTGTATGAGCTAGCTGGAGGACACTTTGTAGTTTGTCTACATCAAACAGTATATTTGGTCTGTAAACAGACAGGCAGAAGATTCCCGCCAACGTTAAGGGATTATAGTGTTACAGTGAGACACAGAACACACACGTGTGTGTTGTCTTGCTCTGTCCAGACACCGGGGTAACCCTCTTTAAGTTTATCTCGAGTAACTAGTTAAGTGACTTGTACTTAGCTCTTCTGACAGACAACCTGTTTTCTCTCTCCTCCCTCTTTTCCGTCTTCACACAGTGCGGACTCTTTGAGCCCCATGTGTGCTGCTCTTGCGTTGAAATTCATTCAGTGAAGTCTGAATTCTTATTTTCCTTCACACCATGTTATTTTCACCTGATCCAATCTGTAGACATTAAACTTTTTGATTCAAGGCCAGAAACATTAGGAAACACTATATTAAAGATGGGGTATGCGCTTCTGATCCAGTGCACGTCTTTTTGTCAGATTCAGCGAATTGTCTCCTCACACGGTCCGCTAGCTCGCCGTTCGGTGTCAGTCAGTCAGTCATTTTCTACTGCCTGTTCCCGTTAGGGGTCGTGGGTGACTGGAGCCTATCCCAGTGACTTTGGGCCTTAGGCGGGGTACACCCTGGACAGTGGCCAAGTCGTCGCAGGGCTGACACAGAGACAGACAACCATTTACACTCACATTCATCCACTAGGAGCAAGTTTGGAGTCATCAATTAACCTAAGCATGCATGTCTTTGGACGGTGGGAGGAAGCCGGAGAACCTGGAGAGAACCCACGGTAACACGGGGAGGACATGCAGACTCCACCCAGGGAGATCGTGTGACGTTGGTCTGGTCCGGGATTCGAACCCACGATCTCCTTGCTGGGAGGCAGGAGCCGTTCGGTGTGTGCGCTGAAAAAAAAAAATCTGGTGTTTGCCCACAGCCATGGCTCAGTAAATGGGAAACAAACAAAGGGGCCGCACAACCCTATTCCAGCCGGAAGTGAGTTAGTACCATCAAGACTGGAAACAGCTAGCCTGGCTCTCTGCACCCAGCCAAGAAATAGTCTGGTACTTAGCCCTCTGTAAAAACCACAACTTGCTATTTTAATACTTTGGTTTGGATTAAACAAATTATATATATAATATTGATTAGTGAGCTTTAGTGGTCCTGCTAGGCGGATTTTGTTACCGTCCGGCAGAGCCAGGCTAGCAGTTTTGCCCATTGTGTTAAGCTAAGCTAATTGGCTGCTGGCTATAGCCTCGTATTGAATGGACAGATATAGGAGTGGTATCAATCTTCTCATCAAAAATTGGCAAGAAAGCAAAGAAGCGGTACTTCCCAAAATGTCTAACCTTCCCTTTAAAGTAAATCCTGTGTGAACTGGATGAACTGGGGAACTCTATGGACCCTGTTAGATTCTCTTTAGAATCACATCTGTCTTTGACTGGAAGCCGTAGCATTCTTCATTATTAATGAAGTGAAAATAAGCTTGCAACCCTTGGGTTTACAGTAAACACAAACGGTTTGTGTTAATGTCACACTATTTATAATGTCTGTTGGGAAGTAGCCTTATTGCTCACCCCTATAGCCTCATGTAGCAGTTTTTAGCTGTCCGCAGCTAATCTTGCACAGCCTAATATTTTTTACCAACATTTATGACTTATGTGTTGGGACAGTAGAAAGATGACACAAGGACATGAGAACACAAAACAGGCAAGCGTGCCGATTGAGAAAGACCCCTTGGCTTACCTAGAGGGTTGCAGGCCACATTATGGCCTTTGCTGCGGCTCAAAAGCTGACATCCGTAGGAACGTTTGGTCTCCTATAACTGGAGCATCGATTCCAATAGGTTATGATCCACTAAAGGTTAGGCACGATACGAGAAGAATGAATCCCCGTTTTTGTTATCTACGCCGCCATCTTGACTGTAAGGGAGCTGGAAAGGCACAACTGAGTAACTCTTCTTTTCATTGAGCAAGAAGAGCAGAAGAGCAGTTGTCTTTGGCTAAAAAACTTTGTAAATTAGCAAATGAGATGATTTCCTGACAAGTTCTTTCTCCTAGAGGTATAGTAATAGTAAATCCTTTCCAGCTGCCCTGGAGCTGGTAGGGATTTAGGGTTGAGCTCAGCGTTGCTGGACTGCACATTGAAACAGAACTGCATGAACTCTCGAGGGCTTGATGTCAGGCATGGTATCTTATTCTCTTTGCACCTCTTATGTTTCTTGAACACTCAGTAGACGTATATGCCTACCTGCCCTTCTTCTCTTTTAGTTACAGTGATACGGGGTGACTTTGTGGAGTTCCCCTCAAACGATCCCATTCGCTCCTTGGCAGAGGAGGAGACTCTCCTCCCCTGTCACTACCAGCCAAGTGGGGACAATGTGGTGGTGCAGGTCACCTGGTTTAAGGAGAAACCCGATGCCACCAAGGAGCAGATCATCACTGCCCACCAAACTAATGGACAGACAGGTCAGTTGGCACTGTGGTCGAGCTCTAGTGGTGTTCTTACTTCAGTCATGGTCACTTTACATCCTTAGCCGCATGCAAAAAAAAAAAAAAGGTTTCTTTAAGAATATCTTCACACTGAAGAACTTCTCCTTTCCTCACAAAAGGAGAAGTCAAGGGTGCCAAGATTGGTCTTTGCGCTGTTTATTTTTGGTTTGTTGTCTTTTGGTTAATTTGTGGTGATTTAGAAATTGAAACTTATGCCCATTGTGAACGTGAGACATTCTTCGATGAGCCCGTGAGCTAAATGCTCAGAATGTATACGTATTTTCGAGCAAGTTTGCAGGCATGTGTACGGAGCTGTAAGGGACAAAAGAAACCCCGAGGTCTGCTTTGAGCTTGCTGGACTTCATTTTTTTGTGTCACATCTTTCCTCCACATGGTCCTTTAACACTCTCTGTTCCTTACTCTCTCCCTCTCTTCCGCTTTTTCTGTCTCTCTCTCTGTCTGTAGCGTTTGGCACGTGGGCGCAACGTGTGCGCTTTAAAAGCAGCGAGCCCACCCAGGACTCGTCGCTGGTCATCATGAGCACAGAGGTCTCGGATGAGGGGAAATACACCTGCCACATCAGCACCTTCCCCTCAGGCAACTTTGACAGCGAGATGTCACTCATTGTCTGGAGTGAGTCCTTCCCTCGTGGCTCTGCCATGTACATTACATTATCTCGATCAAGTTTGTTGGATGGAATGCCATTTAATTCAATATTCAATAAATAAGTACATAAATATTCCTAGGAAATTAATAAAAGTGCCTATGAAATAAATAAACATGGCTATGAAATAACTAAATGTGGCATTATGAAATACTAGCACCATGTAATAAATAAATAAATGTGGAATTATGA
Source organism: Coreoperca whiteheadi (assembly GCA_011952105.1). NCBI lineage: Eukaryota > Metazoa > Chordata > Actinopteri > Centrarchiformes > Sinipercidae > Coreoperca > Coreoperca whiteheadi. Next base: position 4,573,590 of record CM022475.1, on the reverse strand, counting down.
AATACTAGCACCATGTAATAAATAAATAAATGTGGAATTATGAAATAAAAGTCGAATGAAATAAAAACCTATTTATTTATTTATTGAGCCATATTAACTCAGTTATTTCATAGCCATATTTATTAATTTAATAGGCATATTTATGTATGTATTTATTTATTTAATACTGAATAAAATGGCATTCCATCCTGTACAAGGATGAAAACTGATAATTGCAAAAGTCTTTGGTGTCAACTTGATTCACATGTATTGAATGCATGAAGTTTTACTACATGACTAATCATTTAGTAACCCCATAGACTGTATTTTATTATTCTTTTACGCCATGGTATAAAAAAAATGGACGTGGTGTTAATTTTGTTAAAGGCCCAGATTCGATTATATTCTGGTCCAGACCAGAATCCACCTATTGATCGAGTATGTGGGGACTGGACCATGTAGCAAGCTAGGTTAGAAAATAAATTAAAAACTGATTCTCTGTTGCTATGCAAAGAGTAAATTGTAAATTGTGATGGGTATAAATGATCTGTTGACAGTCTTTGTTGGCACTTCAACCATGTCTTCTTATTACTTTTTACTTACTTATTCTTATTACTTACTATATCTGACTACTTTATTTATTTTAAGTAGTTAAAGTAGTTTAAAGCCCTGATAACTTTGAAATCTTAAGTAATTCTCTAAAGCATTAAATAGGCTATGTATGACTAAATAAGTAACAATCAAAGTTAAAGTTTGATCTGATAAAACATGGTAACAATCCCCCTCCAGCCATTCCCATCGCCTCCCTGGACCCTGTGATTCTGGTGGAGGGACAGTCCTACCGGCAGGCCGCGTCCTGTCGCTCCGTGGCCCGCCCGCCTCCCCGACTCTCGTGGGACACCGAGCTGAGCGGCCAGTCCATCAATCGCTCCTCGGACAACCTTGCGGTCTCCTCGCACTACTCCCTGCACCCCCTGAGGAACATGGACGGCAAGAAGCTGGACTGTCTGGTGTGGCATGAGACGTTGCCGACCCCGCGCAGGCTCAGAAACAACCTGGTGGTGCACTGTGAGTATTCATCAGAATTACACCGAAAATCGAGAACATGGACCCATTCAAAACATGCGAAGAACAACCATACAGCTAAAAAAAACAAAAAACTGTTTGGTAGCACTTTCATAGCTTTACTTCCTGCTTTCATCCCTGTCAGCATCAAGTTAAAGCAGGACGAGACTACACGAGTAGGCTACTGTATCATCTATACACTTCATTCCACTCTGTTACTCAGTTTGACTTGTAGTACCTACATTTCTTAACCATATTACAAAAAAAAGGTGGTTCTCTCTTACATGATCATCTTGTGGTTATTGTGTAAGGGTACTATGACGCTGAACTTCGGCTTTGTTAATGGATTTTTGGTTTCTTGTAAAATGCTGCATTCACTGGAAGTTGTCCTTCATAACTGCGTCAGCGAAAGGCCTGAATATTCAGCCTTAGATACATTTCTTCCTCTCTTGCTTCAACTGAACAAAGCAGGTAAACGATTGTTCTTCCTCCCAGTCCCTCCACATGCAGAGGTGTCTGGCTACAATGGAGACTGGTTCGTGGGTTTGGAGAATGCTGCCCTGAGGTGCGTGAGTGGAGGAAACCCCAAACCGCGGAGTTTCACCTGGATCAGGTACAGTAGGACCTGCCGCCCTCTCTGGCTGTCTGGTACTCGTGTGACTAACTGTCTGATGTGTCTGGTCACTGTTACTTTTCTGGGAACTTCATGTGTAATCAAACCAATTATTTTGCAATGATTTCACCAGTCAAAAGTGCAAATGAGGGTGTTCAGTGAGGTTGCATTTAGGTCATCCTCAGGGGATCAAGTAACATTACAAATACTCTTGCAGTTACATTGGTAATTTCAGGAAAAATGCCTCCATAGGATGTTTTGATTATTTCTCCACTCGTGCTCTTCTTTAATGTGACTGTGTGCTTGAGACTTATGTGGCTATCTCAAAAAGCATGTAATTCAGCGCAATAATGCCGTACACCGTAAATTGTCATAATACGTTTAGGGAAATTAACTTTTATGTTGAACTCAATTTAAACTGAGAGGTCTGCCAGTTCTATATCAAGTCATTTTAACATTTCTGGTTGCCACATTCCGAAGCATTTGAAACTTATAATCAAGAGATGAAGCCTTGTGACTTTGAATCCCAAATTGAATGGATGTTCAACATGACTCATCCAAGTAGGTGCAGAAGAAACATTGTTAGCTCGTTAGCATACTTCCCAGCATTGTGTTTTTGGTTAAAACTCTCCAAAGACCGGGCGGGTTTGAAAAAAAGGTGACATTTAAATGATTCTAACCATGGTGAAGACTAGCATGCACCTCAATCCCCTACCATACTCGTACTTTCTAAATGACCACAGGCACAGATGTATTTGTCTTACTAATACTTGTGGCAATGGGCTGATTAGACTATGAGAAATAAAGAACTAAACCCGGAAACATCTGAGCAGTAACTGCTTAAAAACTCGATATTTGAGCAGTTAAAGCTAAAGTTAATGGTACCCTTTGGAATTTTTGACCACATGATCCACAGTCCTGCTGATGGTTTCCTGCCATCTGTTCACAGTATTCACCGCTGACACTTGGCAAAAGTTAAATGCAAGAAACAGAGCAATGCGCCCCGCAAATGGCAGCGACGAAGACGGCTAGGAAAGGAAACATGGATGTAAACAATGCGCAAATTTAAAGTATTCAAAAAGTCGGCTTTGCAAATGTTTAATGAGGAAGGAAATGCACTCAGTACGATTGTTAGACCTCAATGATACACACAATGAATTCTGGTGAGTTTACTCAAAGTAAACATAACTTCTTTTTGTTTACAAGAAAACACCAAAGGGTGCCTTTAATATCTGAGGTTCATCAAATGTATCTCAAGTTCTCAAGTAAGTCAGTAAGTCCCACAGTTCTACAGCTAATAGATTCTTTGAACAAGCTATTCAGTATAGTTACTTTTTAATGTAGCCTGCGTGGTCACTCATATACTTAGTAGAAATAACTTTTTAGTTGTGGGGTGGCTCGCCACCCTTTCCACATGACTTCAAGCCCTGGATGTGTCACCTGTTTTTTCTGCTGCCTCACTGGAAACTGACAGATTAAAATGTTGCGTGTGTCGTTCACAATGGGCGCGCTGATGGCCAGCTTCAAACCCTGACGAAGGTTTCACTTAGATGCCTGCCTTGAGTCACCTTCGAGCCATTTCCTTAGGTGTGTTAACGTGTTTTGTGGACGTGGCGTAGGGGCTGGTTAGAAAAATGTGAGCCACGACGAGCGACTGGAGGACGAACGGCTCTCATCGAATGATGAGAAGTGACAGTGACACACAGACGGAGTGCAGGTATTTCTGAAACGTAGAGGACTTGAAGTGAAACGTTTGATGAGGTTTCTTCTTATTAATTGAGTTGTTTATGCCAGATGATGATGATGATGATGATGATGATGTACATATTAGTTGCCGTTAGTCATAGGAACACACCTTGGGAAATCAGTTTTTGTGAGTAAGGCTTACCAGACACAAGGCATGCATGCGAGCATACACACTCATGAATGAGCATGTATATGCGCACACACAGAGCCAAGTCAGCATTCAACATCTCTAGTTACAGTCAACCTCTCCTTATTCATGCACGCATTTCACATGAACACACACACACACACACAGAGAGAGAGAGCGAGAGAGAGCAGCAACGGGTAAACCTGTTGGCTTTGTCAATAAAAGGCGGCAGGTGAAGTAATAGCTGGTGTCACAGTGTCGTGTTGCGGCTTGCGCAGAGAGCACACAGATGAGACAGTTTCACACGAAGGAGGGAGGAACAGGGGGATGAGAAGAAAAAGGGAAAGGGATGAGCAGCTCCAATAAGGAGAGAGGTGATAGCAGGAAGGCAGAGGGGCCGGGCGTCGAACGGAGGAAGAGGAAGCACAATGTGTGGATTTGTGAGATGTTATCATGGTGGCGTGTCTACTGCATATGTGAAAACAGACGGTTCCTCTTTCCAGTTAGTGGTAGGGGCTCGCTGAAAAAAGACTAACTGTGCAAACTGTGGAGGTTAGTGTAGCCTCTGTGAGCAGAGACTCGGGTTTGCTTCAGTGCATATGTTCTTACAATAACAGTTCAACCAGGTTTCTGTGGGGCAATGCGGGCTTGATAATGTTCACAGCAGCAGGCAAGCATTAAGGTCAAGTCTGTTCAAACGGATTAAATCAGAAGCACTCAAAACAACAACACTGCGGCAACACCCTGGATAGTGCTGCTCATCGAAGTTTCAACAACATTTTCCATGAGTCACACTGCCAGGAATTAGATGGTGGTTCTAAACAATTAAGGGGAATTATTGAAATATTGCCGCACCAATTGGAAAAAAAGAGACATTTTAATAGAAATAATTGCAGATTTTGCTAGTCTCACTGATTAATCTGGTGCAACGCAAAAGTAACCATGCATCAAGAAGTGAAGGAAAGGTTTTTACACACAAATGGTGATGTGTTTTATGTTTCCAGTTAGTTTGAAATAAAAAGCAGATATGGGATGGGGGGGTGGGGACTTCTTTTTGCTGAACGAAGGGTTTTCTACTTTTTTTTTGGGGACAGAAAGCAGAACTACATTAGTCAGTGGCGGAAGATGTATTCAGAGACTTTACTTAAGTAAAGGCACTAATACCACACTGTGAAAATACTCTATTACAAGTAAAAGTCCTGCAAAAGCTTACGTAAGTAAAAGTATGCAAGTATAAATGGCAAAATGTACTTTTTAAAGTATTAAAAGTAAACGTACTCAATGCATAAAAATGCCCCCATGTGACAGATATATTATTATACATTAGATTATTATTACTCAGGCATTAATGTAGTTGGCTGAGGTGGAGCTAATATAAACTAGTTTGTATAGAACTAACGGTTATTTTCACCACGGATTAATCTCCTGATTATTTTCTTAGTTAATCGATTGATTGTTTGGCTTGTAAAAATCGGACGACATATAGAAATGCCTGTCACAATTACCCAGAGCCCAAAGTGACACCTTCACAACGTTTGTTTTTGTCCAGACCTCAAAACCATTAAAAATAAATGAAAATGATTACATGACATGTTCGGCCTTTTTGCATGGAAAAAGACTTAATCAACTAACAATTCCAGCTCTGCTTGTCTTAACTTGTAAAGTTACTAGTAACTAAAGTTATTAAATACATTTAATGGAGTAAAAAGTACAACATTTCCCTCTGAATTGTAGTGGAATTCTAATATTAATATTAATATTAATATAGTAGCATGAAATGGAAATACTCAGCTGAAAAAATACAAATACCTCAAATTTGTGCTAAAGTACAGTACTTGAGTAAATCTACTTAGCAACATTCCACCACTGATTAAAATAAAAGTGTTTCAAAACGTGTAAATGTGTCATATAAAGTGACAGTGACAGCTCTTGGTTAAAAAATAAAGACCACTAATTCCACCTGTATTGAGCGATCAGGCGGCTATGTGAAAACTATTAATCCATTAACATATTATGCTTTAAATTAAATAGTCATTAATGGCAAAATGTGTACCGTTTAAAAAAAAATAAAAGGAACACTTCAACAACACAATGTAACTCCAAGTGTTACTCCGTTAATTTTTTTGAGCAGTATATTTCATCAATCAATAGGGTTGTATTAGTCACACGATATTGTGGGGAGGGCTTTGCAACTTTTCTATTAGTCAAGGAGTGGGTCTGAAGAAAACATTAATAATGCTGCTGGATGCGTCTAGTGACACATAATGTCAGCCCCCCCCCCCCCCCCCCCAGTTTAACAGTAACAGTTACTCTTGGAAATATAGTACACAAACTCCACATTTGAAGACAAAATTTACTAAACAAAAACAACTCACATTTCCACTTAACCCAGATCATCAAGCAAGAGGCCGCATGCGTTCATCTCAATGCAACTGCAAATGTAACTTTGTACTGTTCTGGTTTCAGAAAGGGTGGAGAGTTGCCGGAAGGTGTGATCCCCCATGCCGATGGAACGCTCGCTTTTGGGCGACCCATAAGCCTATCAGATGAAGGCACCTACCAGTGTGCGGCGAAGAATGAAGTGGGAGAAGGGAAGGCGGAGTTGGAGATTGCCGTGGCAGGTAGATGATCGCTTACTTCAACGTCCGCAGACTAAGCCTTGTCATACTACTGAGAGAATAAATGCACCGACTCTCCACTTTCCAGAAGTTTCTGAAAACACGCTGATGATCATCGTGGGGTGCATCGCCGGCGGGCTGCTGATCCTGATGCTCATCGTCGTCATCACTGTCACTTGCCACCACAAACGCAAGAACAAGAAGCTGGAGAGGGAGCTGACTGAGAGGAAGTATGCTGAGATAACATGATGTTTAATTAAGATGAGATAAACTGAGATGAAACGTTATTAGCGTCCGCGGGGGAAGATTCATCCAATAAGGATAATCAAGAATGGAGCAAATCGGGGCTCTAAAGCACATTCCAACTGACAGCTACAACAGTAGATTGTGTTAAGTAGAATTAGAGGAGCAAAAAGTGTATAAGTCAGTTGATAAGTGACTGTGTGTGCGGGATGTGCAAAATAACACCAGAGGCAAGGAAACAACATATTAAAAATATGCATGAAAACTAAATCAGTTTAAATGCTCAAAAATATGCACCAATCACAGTGGAACTCTGTCAATGTCTTCAGTCATTTAAATATCCTTCTCATTTTTTTCCTCTTGTTTCTCATAGGGAGGAAATAAGCACTCTCTCCAGGCAAGCTTCTTTCAGGAGAATGAACTCCATCAGCACCGATACCAGAGGAGTGGTACTACCGAATTATTATTCTTATTCTTTACACTGAACACACTGTCCTCCTGCAGCATCACGTTGTGTTTCCTCCTGTGTCGGCACGGCCTGATTCGGGCGGCGAGACTTTGACGCCATCGACCGAAATCAGTGGAATGCTGTTGTTTCACACGATCATTTATTCGCGGATTTTTATTTTCCGAAAGTTTACCGTGACGAATATCTAATGCTCTGCTCTATTACCTCGAGTGTCAGTTAGCTGTGGCAGTCAAATGATGACATCTTGTCTGTCATTAGTCCTTGCCTCGCCCATCTTGTTTGCCTTTCCAAGGCAACAAGTGAGTGGGTTTGGATGTTTTTAAAGGGCATTATCTTTGATGCGGAGACTTTTCTTTCTAGGGTTTAGTGGTTTGGGTTTAGAAGCTTGAGTGGTTTCTTATCTTCAGTCCCACCTCTGATCCAGCCCTCTGTTTCTTCTCATTGCAGACAGAGGAAAACATCCCTCTGAGGGTGGAGGGAACCCTAAGGACAAGCCTGTCTTCCCTCGGGGTCAGTCTACGTATCTATATAACTCTGCATGCGGGGCCAGGGCCGGGGACTGAGGCTTTACTGTCCAGATGCCGGACGGCTAAGTTCTGAGCTTCAACATTTCAAATCTGAATGTAGTGCATCTCAGATATTGATAATGATAAGAATAACACGTTATATTGCTGAAGACCTTTGAGCTACTTTTGTGCATCTTTTTTCTTGTGACTTTTTGTTTCTAGAGTATGGCTTTTTCATTTCTTTAAAACAACCCCCTTCCACTCTATGGATCCTATATGGTGCCTAAAGGAATACTTTTTGCTTTCTTGCAGCGAGTTAGATGAGAAGATTGATTCCACTCTCATATTTGTCCGTTAAATATGAAGCTGCAGCCAGTTATCTTAGCTAAGCAATGAGACTGGAAACAGGGGGCAACAGCTTATATCTGTCCCTTTGGGTGCATCATTTCCTCTGAAGCTTCCTGGAAAGAACTACAGTATTACTGATAGGAAACGACAAGCTCCGTTTAAACCCAAGTAAATGAACGAACCATTTTTGGACAAAAAGACTTGTTAGGATACTCTACTGATGAATTAGAATCAATTAATTGGAAGTGTACTAACTGAGCACATCTATTTTCCCTGCGATAATTACCAAATGATATAGCTCTTTCTAAGAAGCGCCTGGGAGGTTATTAGGAAATGATTGCAAAATTTCAGACCCACAATAGTATTACATAATCTTGCTCTGAATTCCGTTTTGTTTTATAACAAATTCAATGTCATTTCACATGGGCCCTTGTGAGCCTGGCAAGAGATCATATTTTTAAAAGGGCCCCTAGATTTGCCACCGCTATTCAGCCCACCAGCAGCAGCAGTTATATGCTTATGTTTCAAAATCTTGTAGGTCTTAAAACAACTAAATAAATGTGTCGGTGGGGCCAGCGAATGTTCATTTCGCGGAGATCATATTTTAAGGAAGATTTCCCTGTTAGTATCAAGAGAATGCCAGTCAGCAATTTCAGAAAATGCTTTAAGCAGTAGTAGTAGTAACATTATTTTGGGTTTTTCACACTTATTTGCTTTCTTTTTCTTAAGATTATTTTTTCGGTATTTCTCCTGTTTATTGGATAGTCACAGTAGAGAGAGAGACAGGAAAGGCAGGGGAGAGAGAGGGGGGCGACGTGGGCTGCTGCGGTAAGGACTCAGCCTTGATACACGGTACGGTAGCGCTACCAGGTGAGCTACCAGGGCGACGTCTTACTTGCTTTCTTGCTGAGAGTTAGATGAGAACATCGATACCAGGAAGTTACTGCACTGCCAAGCAATCGTCTGCCACCAAAACAGCAGTGCCTTTCACTGTAAACAATCCGGATATAACTGGCAACTGATAGAACTGCTGCTAGGTGGATTTTGTTCCCTTTGGACAGAGCCAGGCTAGCTGTTTCCCCCCTGATTCCAGTCTTTATGCTATGCTAAGCTAACAGCCGCCTTGACGTATGCTTTATATTTAGCAAGCAGATTAAAGAGTGGTATCAGTCTTCTCATCTAACTCTAGGCAAGAAGCATATTTCCCAAAATGTTGAACTATTGCTTTATTTAAAATAGAAGTAAATTAGGTCATCTTAGTTTGACTTGTTCCGCTTCACACTGCTCTGTCACTAAAGTCACTTCCGTTTGAGTTCAGGAAACGTGCAAAAGAGTGAAAACAGCAACAGTTTTGCGCCTCATCAGTGAAAATGCCAGAATACTGATCTGTGTTTTTTTCCCCTGCTCTGACAGGAGCAGGCTCACTGCCGTGACAGCCGATCTACTATCTCAGGTGGGCGGGGAGGGGGGGCGGGAGGGGGAGCGTTTGACTACCTGGGCAGACCAGTCCTGCACAACAACTCGCGGAGGGGGAGAGACAGGCTTCTGGAAAGAGATGAGGAAAGCCGCCTCAGAGTGGAGACATATGTGAGAAACAGCACTATGTCTTTGGTAAGGGTGTCTTTCTGCATGTGTTTTTCTGGTTATTACCCTTTGCCTACTGGCCTGGTGACGATGCAATTAAGACGTGTTTCTGCTCTGTGTCTTTGCAGCAGGAAACTCGTTTCCACCCTCCTCTCTTGCCGTCAGCCTTCCCAATGGTACAGTCCACCGAGGTCGTAAGACAGCTCAACGGCAGCGCCATTATCCCAGCAGACGGCGGTTCACGGCCGGGAAGCGTCACCAAGAATCACCAGCACCCTCCTGTGAGCTTCTGCCCACCAGTAACAGATGACGAGGATGAAGTGGATGAAGGCCTGGGGGGTCCTGCCAGTCAGGAGCACCCCGATGACCAAGACAGCGAGACCAACAGCTCCCAGGTGTCCGAGGCCCACAGTACACGCTATCAGCAGACTAATGGCACGCTCAGGCCCAAACCCCGGCCAAGCTCCACCGCGCTCAATCCCCACACCTCCCTGATACACAAGGCCCAGATAGTTTAGCGAGCAGCCGGAAAATAACATGTGAAACTACAAGACTGGCCAGCTCTGGTCTTGCAGGGGGTTTAAATGCGGATGTATTAGCATGGTTTGGTCACAACCCAGAAAACCAGTTTACAATGCTGCATCTTCTTTATCGTGGGGGGAACATAGTGCAATAGAACAAATTAACAGCAGAGGCAAAATCGACTCCAAAGCATCTACTTGGACACTTCCCAGATTCCTATCCTGATGTTTGGTGATGTGTGTCGTGTGTTCCCCCGGGACTACTGTCACAGACAAAAGACAATGTCGCAGTATTTCCGGTGCAGCTACTAAACGTTTAATCGCAGACAACATTCCTTGCTCACCTTTCGCAAAATACACCATGTAACCTGCTGCCAACGGACAGGTGAATGCAGTCGACAGTCCTTTAGGTGGGGGATGCCCAAAGCACTCATGGACGTGTACAGTAGCAAATCAGGAAATGCAGGAGGTGTAGGCGAGGCAGAAAGGTAGATTGCAACACCTCTGCGCCGAGGGTGGATTTTTGCTTCAGTGGTGTTCAGTGTATCAGTGTTAAGTTCGCTTACAACACAGTCTGGGAGCCGATCCAAACCGTGGGCTTGTTTCTCTCTTGCCACACCTGCAACACGCATACCTCCATGTTGTCTTATTGTCCTCGGTCCCTTGGCCTTAAGCACCGAGACCGTTTGGACCAGATAAAGACTTCATGCAGCCAAAACACGACTAGCGTCCTACAGATATGGGGATTTGGCAATCTGTAAATCTGTACAAATGTGCAAATGCAGTAATATGCAGTAAACTAGTACAACAGCAGATTGAATATAATCGTCTTGTTCCCCCTTTTCTCACCAACCTCCCATCCACACCCACATTCACACACAGATAAATAATCAGTATACCCTGCTCCTGCGCCTATGTTGTGAGGGTGCAAGATGAAACACTATTTTGCATATGAAACATGCACACGCACACACACTAAATAAATGTAAGTGCACATATGTTGTGTACCTCCATGTATGCACACATGCACAAGTGGACGGAAGCTGGAAAAGCTGCCAAATGTTTGTAAAATGCATTTGGAATTTCACACTTTCTTCCGTCTCGATATGGCTACTTTTGGGAATACATGTGGACTGTTACACTGGAGACCACAGAGACAAAAAAAAAATAGTCTGCCACCGCCGTGGAGAGACTGCATCTGTACTTGACAAAGTTTCTTCTGCCTGCTGGATGCTTTCGACATCCAAGGCAGGAAGATGCCTTTCCAAGAGGAATGTGACATGAGCTGGGTACAGATTTTTAATAATGTGGCAAAACCAAGCGTGTATTGTATTTCTGTGGATGACTGGTTTTATTGTTTAAGTTTAGTTCATATGTGTTCTGAGTATTGTTGGGTTCTGTTACAGCCCTTATATGGGAAGCGATGTGCCAAAGGGGAAAATCTAAAATATCACTTTTGCCTTTTTTTGTAGGGCAAATATGAAGTATTATTTTGTTCCTCACACACACACACGCAGCATTACACTGTACTGGTAATGTTACCTTCTGTAAATACCACTTTTTTTTTCCAAGAAACATGTCAAAAGCCATCTGAATTAGAAATGTCGATTTAAAAGTATGCTGGGACAGTTTGTGGCAAAGGCAACGTTCCCTATATTATGTGCAGCAGATGAATGGTATTATGTTTGAATGCAGGTTGTATTTGTTGCAGACAGTGCCCCCTGGTGTGTACTGCTGGAAAGTGCAGGGACCTGAATGAGCCCACAAACTGCAACGCCACTGAACTTGGACAGAAAAATGGCATTCCACTGTGACTTTGGTAAATGATTTTCCCTGTGACGTGCCTGGATCGTCATTTATTTTGAGGGCTATGTATGGGTATCAGCTTTGGTTGAAATAAATGTGCATGGTTTTTCTAAATGGACACCAAAACTCATATGCTAACATGAACCTTTGGGTAAAAACCATATAGCCTACTGGATCATCTAAATATGGGGGACTTACACTGATACTTATTCTGGTTGGCTAGGGAACTGGGAAGTGTCCTAGGCAGGGCCGGATTAATCTGCTGGGGGCAAAAATTAGCTGTGGCCCCTATTAACCACCCGTTCCCCCTACTGCAGGAAGCCTGCATAGTCTATGTATCTTGTTATGTCATCAGGTAAGCTGGAATGTTACCTTCCCATGGTGTGCGGTGTCAGTTGGTTTGTGGTACAAATTGATTGAAGAAAAAGCACCGTGTAAGCATAAAATCAACAAAAAACAAAATAAGGGGTATTACGACTAGATTTTTGACACTTTTCCATCACCAGTACCAGCTCAACTCGCCTCGCCTCGCTTTTCGCTCCATTTTCCATTGCAGATAGTACCTCCACAATAGTACCCGGTCGTCATAGCGACCACGGCGTACTCTCCTGAGTTGCCATGATAGTAACGGGTGTATCACGCAATCTCTGGGCCAAACTATTTAATAAATGGCGGAGTTATTCAGGACACTCTGTCTGGCGCGTGCAATGATGACGCAGTGAAAAGTGACGATTCTCTCTGACCAAGCTGCCGTCTGCCGCGTTTTTCCACATTTTAGTATCGCCTCAGCTCGCTCAGAACCTCGCCGGAGGAGACACGAAAAAAAGTACCTGGAAGCAGGTATAGGTCCAACATTTACACAGTGGAAAACCAAACAAAGGCGAGGCGAGCTGGTACCGTGTAGTGGAAAAGCACCAATAGACACCTCATGGCTCTTATAACTCTAGTTTACACCTTGCTTTAGCGCTTTAGTTTTTCCAAACAAACTTGCAATCAATAAAATTGCCACAAACCAATTAGGGCTACCATACAGTGAATGTGTGACATTTGAGGCCCCTAAGGGTCTGGGGCCCCTGGGACAGTTGCCCATTTTGCTTGGTTGGAAATCCAGCCTTGCTTGAGCCGCACCAATATATCACAATGGGAGAATGTAGCCCACAGTATATAGCCTAAACAAGACAGCTTTGACAGTTTAGTTAACACCCGCATCCTCTTTGTAGGGCCCCTGATATGACATTGTCTGCCGCGGTTGTTATTTAAAAAAAAAAAGACAAATTCGACTCCGCCCGGAAGTTTGTGACGAACGAGGTCATGCAGAAGGAGGAAACAGATCTCGACAAGCTAAGATGGCGGAGGAGCAGCAGGAATCATCACAGGGAGAGATGGAGGGTGAGAGAAGCAGTAACAACACGGAATGGCACACAAACAAACGCGGCCGTTCCTCTCGGAAAGCGACGCCCACACCCATACGAGTGTCCGCTCGGCGTTTCGGCCGATGCCCCCTCCGCGATAAAGGTGGTTGACGTGCGGCGAAACGGGGGCCAGACAGAGGCCAGAGCTTGTTGGCTAACGTTAGCTAGCTGCCATTGCTACACAAAGAAAAACCGCTTGTTTAGTTACCGACAGGGCGACAGTAAGTGACAGTCCCAGAGTTCTGGACTTGAGGAAATGTTGGAAGTGTGGGCTTAATAATAAAGACAGGACACCGCCTTTTTGGTAGCTAAATGGACGTTATTCGTCGTGACTCGAATTTGTTTTGTTTTCGCCCAGCTTCGACCTAGCCAAGTTTAGCTGCCTGACGTTAGCCGGTGTTGTTAGATGAACTTGTTTTCGTGTGGACTTCTGACTGTGGGCCGAAAGCGTCTCTGGTTGCTTGGGGTGACGGCAGGTTTTGAAAACAGGGACAATGTAAGTTAGCCGTCTTTATGTATTCCTGTCGTCATTTTCCATAGCCCTCTGATTCTTCAATAAATAAAAAAAAATATATAATATTTACACGAGTGCAATGGTTTCCCCCAACCAGAACAACTCCCCTGTCGCGTTTTAATGACAAGACGACAAATAAAATGAACTGGAAGGGCACCCGGAGAGCGCAGACCTCCGTCAAGGCCAATAGTCCGGTGTTCTGTATTTCCAAAACTGTTAGAATTAACGTTACAGTGTCAAAATATGGTTGTGCCTAGCTTGAAGCCACATCCCCTCACATCACCAATGAATGCTTGTTGCTTACATACCTGGTGCATTTGTTTCTACAGTGATGCTTGGGGGTGGCTGTTGTGTTTGTGTTGCAGTGGTAAGTCGCGACACGCCGTTCGCTTCAATTGCGACAGGGTTCGCGCATGCGCTTCCACTTCAGCTCTTTTTGCCATAGACGCCGGTGTCCCGATTGCCCGAACTCGCGTTGTTAACGAAAGTGAAAAGGAATTCGGGTGTCCGCCCCGTGACTCGTGATCCGCTCCAAAATGTAATGGGCTCTTCCCTGGCCCACGCTACATCCTCGCACCGCGTTTCGTGAAAATCGGGGCAAAGTAGTTTTTCCTTAATCCTGCTGACAGACAAACTGCGAGCACCGAAAACATAACGTCACAGGCGGAGGTAACAAACCGATTTGATGCAGGGAAATTAACAAAGGGCCACTGAAAGCACTCACCTTCTATCCATTCAAATGTCTTGAATTTCTGCGGGAGCTGCATCACTTATGCACATGTTGTTCGGCCTCCTGGCTTACGCATCCGAAACAAAACAGCCAGATTTTTTTACTTGTGCTGGCAACCGCACTTACGACAGCTTTTGGTGCGCTCCTTCGCAAGCAAGCAACCCAGAGGAATTCCAGAGAGAAGTGTAATATGCGACGTGAGTCAAATGATTTCCAGTCGGTGGTCAGCTGGGGCTTGTTTTTGACGGAAATTGCCAAATCGTGTTGCAGGTGCAGTGTGCATCAATAGTGTCCCGTGATGGATCCAGCTGCGTTGTTTGGCTTGCAGAGGCGCATAAAAACAGCTGGAGCAGTTGTTTCCCAAGTATCAGAGCAGGTTTTGTTCTTGTGTACACTTACACTCCTAGCTTTAGTCAGCTGAAATCATTTCTTAGCTTTAACACTGGCATCCTTATTTAATCGTGTACTCTTCTGCTGTTTGCTGCTCCGTTGGATGTGTTGTAAATCTGCACCACTGACCGTCCAACATTCCAACACCTATAGCAATGTCGCCACGTTCCACGTGACGGGATGTCAGTTCTAACCTGACTGATTCTCCGATTCAGATGAGCTTCATGAACACTGGCCCTGGTCTGATGCAGAGTTTTAAATCCACAGGCTCTGCCGTTATGGTGGCCCATCAGTCTCCCCATGGAGCATTTTAGTCCTCTGCGCCTAATGAATCTGTCCCCCTTCTCTTACAGGAGGGAACTGCCTCGCGTATGACGAGGCCATAATTGCGCAACAGGACAGAATTCAGCAGGAGGTGAGGAATCCATTTTTATTGGCAAGGGCCATTTAAATTTAGCAAGGTTGTACGTTTCCAGATTCTACGCATATCTTCTACAGTTAAACATCCCGCATACTGAACCCTTGAATATGCTGCTGTCAACGCCAAATAAGATGCCCTAAATGTTTCCCCTTATACAATAAAGAGTTGATGTTCTTTTCATGACCTACTGAGCTTTGTTGTCTGAAGTTGCTAAATAGAAATCCGTAACACTGACCTCGACCTGTTGAGATATCTATTAATCTGTCTGCACAGCCGTAATAGTTCATAGAAGTTCTGTATGATGAAATGTTTGAATGCAACGCTAATTTTGCGACCCCTCGTCGAGACTCAGCCCACAGCTGGTCAGGACAGAGTTGCTTACAGTACGTGCACACATTTAAAAAAAAATGTTTTTTCTGCGTGTGTTGTGGGTGGGTCTAGATAGCCAACAGTAACCCTTTAGTGTCGGACAGACAGGACCTGTCGGTGCTGCAGCGGGAGTACGCCGATGATGACACGGTTTATCAGCTCAAGATCAAGGTCAGTCAAACCAGCCCACCTGCTCTCAGGCTAGGGCGCCCGCATTACTGCAGCCACAAAACGGAACTCTCTGTTGCTCACATACTCAAGATACAGTGTTTGCATTTGGTTTTACCGTATGGTGTAATATTTTTTTTTTTTTTTGTTTTGTTGCAGGACCTATACAAAAAATACTCGTACATTCGGAAGACGCGGCCAGATGGCAACTGTTTCTACAGAGCCTTTGGCTTCGCACATCTCGAGTCCCTGCTAGACGACAGCAAAGAACTTCAGAAGTGAGTGGCACAGAGGTTACTGCCTTTGCTGTGGTGTCTGGCTCTAGACTGTTGTTCTCTCTGATTTGATATATTTATTTTCATAGTTTTATATATGCAGTCACCTAACATTCAGTGCTGAAACATCAGTTTGTTCTGTCACTGCACTGTCTTCCATTATACTTTAAATGTAACCAACACTATGGCGGCTGTAATAATCACATGGTTATCGAATACATGTTTTTTTTTTTTTTTTGTCTCTTCAGGTTCAAAGCAGTTGCATCTAAAAGTAAACTGGACCTGGTTAACGAGGGCTTCACTGAGTTTACCATTGAAGACTTTCACAATACTGTGAGTTCCCTGCACAGAAAAACAAAACATGAATTGGTTATTACTAACTGCCACACCTAAATGAGGACATTACCGAAGTAGCAAGTAGGTTGAGAATGTTGTAGGTTGAGATGATTGTTTTGGTTATTGAAGTGAACAACAGTGTATATACGTGATAGGTTTTTTTTTATGTGGCTGCTGTAAAGTAGCTTTGAAAAATTCCCTCATTGATGGCTTCTTCTGATCGTAAATAAAAGACGTCCACCAGTATGTACAGTATATCTTGTATCCTGTTGTGGGGTTGTTTGAATTCTGTTATCGGAATCAACTGCAGTTTGCTCGCTGCCCTGCCAACTCTTGAATGGTCATCTGCCAAAGTACATGCTGTATTTGGTCAGCTGGAGCAGACAGCCACGCTCGAGTTGGCCAGTTGGGCAGTAAGTTTGGAAAGCTGGACACGTACATATCAATCTTAACGGTGGAAATGATGTCTTTCCTCCCAAGTTCATGGACCTGATCGAACTGTGCGAGAAACAGCCGAGCCTGCAGGAGCTGCTGAGCTCCTTCAACGACCAGAACGTGTCGGACTACGTGGTCGTGTACCTGCGGCTGCTCACCTCAGGCTACCTGCAGCGAGAGCATGGCTTCTTTCAGCACTTCATAGAGGGAGGACGCTCCGTCAAGGAGTTCTGTCAGCAGGTGACGTTTTTCTTTTTATTGTTTTCACTTTGATTCATTTAAAACGAACCTGGAGTTCCTGAGAAACAAAGCTGGGTCTCGCAGCCATTTTTCTCTTAACACGGTCTGTGGTAAAGGTTCTTTTTAATAGAGAAGATGGTCACCATCTCGGGAAAATGTCCCTGAACTAGAGATAGATAGATAGATTATTACTTTATTGTTGTTGTCACAAGTACAATGAAATTTAAAAGTGCTTCTCCAGTCAGTGCATCATTCATAGAGTCTATACAAATATCATTTAGCTAGGTGCTGGTTTTAAGGCTATAAATACGCAAAGATTGAAATAATAGGTCATTATGCCACACGGCCCCTTTTACAGGTATTGTCAAAACCTGGCCTACATTACCCACAATGCAACTCGACCACAGACAGTTAGGTCGGACACTCGGGTGTGTTATCCTAGTAGTCGGCAAATGTAGCCTCGAGCCGCATTTTCAGACTTCTAATCCTCGGAACCCAAGCGCAATTTATCCGATTTTGCGCAGCTCCCTCTGGATCTACAAAAGGCTTTGTACAACGATATTCACACACGCAGTAGTGCTCCCTAAGACCTGGAAGCAGACTTTAATGTGTTAAATCGGTTTCCTTTTTAAGGAGTGCTTTTTAAAATGTTTTGTAGTTTCCTTTCTTGTAGTCATAAACACAAGTCATGTAAATGGACTGTACTTGTATAGTGCCTTATTAGTCGTCCGACTACTCAAAGCGCTTTCACACTACACATCACATTTACCCAGACACACACATTCATACACTGATGCCAGGAGCTAACTGCCCATCAGTACAAATTAAACTAACCATTCACACACACTCACACACCGAAGGCACAGCTTCAGGAGCATTTTGGAGTATCTTGCTCAAGGATTCTTCGACACATGGCTGGGGGAAGCCGGGATCGAACCGCCGACCTTCCGATTGGCAGACGACCCGCTCTGCCACCAAGCCCAAGTCATCAGAATTGTTCTTGAGTAATATTTAAGTTAAATACCAGTAAGACATTTGTAGCACTCATCGCATGCCTGGCCATTGCTTCGCCTGCTTGGGAACATCTGTGGGAACATTCAGTGTGCCTTTTAATATGGCTGTTAAGCGGTTTAAGGGCATCACAGGACAGTTCTAATAAAAAAGGAAATATGCGAGGGTTTTGTATGGTTATGAAGCTTAAAGAGTACACAGTCAGCCCTGCTTGGGTACATAATGAAATAATGTTCTTCTGTGAAAACAAGCTCACACTTCATGTGCTTGTTTTTATTTCTTTTCTTTTTCAAGGAGGTAGAGCCAATGTCTAAAGAAAGTGACCACATTCACATCATCGCCTTAGCCCAGGCCCTGAACGTATCCATCCTGGTGGAGTACATGGATAGAGGAGAGGGAGGAACTGTCAATCACCACGTCTTCCCCGAAGGCGGCGACCCGCGCATCTTCCTTCTCTATAGACCTGGCCATTACGACATCTTGTACAAATAACACTCCTGGCCACAGCCCGCCACCACCACCACCTCCTCCTCCTCCTCCTCCTGCTGTATGCGACAGCAGTGGATTTAAACAAACAAAAAAAAACAACAAACAAAAAAACACTTCAGCAGCCACGTTGATGAAGCGTACATCTGTGTATGAGATTACACTCATGCGTTTGAAAAAAATAAAATAAAAGAGAACATCACATTACATGCCGCCCTTATCCCTCTCGCCCCAAATTCACCCTCAGTCGTCTCGAAATGGTTAATTAAAAAAGATCTT
The DNA here is from genome assembly GCA_011952105.1 of Coreoperca whiteheadi. Classification (NCBI taxonomy): domain Eukaryota; kingdom Metazoa; phylum Chordata; class Actinopteri; order Centrarchiformes; family Sinipercidae; genus Coreoperca; species Coreoperca whiteheadi. The sequence goes on along the minus strand of CM022475.1, from coordinate 4,554,899 downwards.
TGGAAAAATAGAAGTGACTCCAGGCATTTAGAGTTGTACAGGTTTTTTTTTTGTTTATTTTATTTTTTTTTGTGGTTGTAAATGTTATCTACTTGCTTTATGTTGGATTTTTTTTCCTTTGTTACACTGCGTTTCATTGAGTTTTATTAAAGGGATTTACATCTTATTTCTTGTCATGTTTTTTCTAAAGAGTTGGGGTTGAACAAATGTCAACTTTATTTATTTTTTATGACTTATTAAAAGGATTGTTTACGTTATTAGTTGATCGCTTACATGTGTTTTGATTAAATGGGAAATAGTGGAAATGTGCAAGGACATAAAACAAGGAAAAGCAGGACAAATCTCATCGCATTTTTGCAGTCGATCAATTGATTATCCATAGTGTTAAACTGTGCCATACGATTAGTCAACTCGTCATATGTCCGTTTTATATTTTACATACGTCTACACCGATTGGTCAGGCTGTCCAATTATCACGCAGCTCCTTCACAGTGTAACCTGCTGTATACCCAAGCCTCACGCAAAGATCCAAATGAAATAATGCCCATGCGTACAGTTATATTTTGACAAGCATCAGTTTTGTAGCAGTACGAGCCACGCAAGCAGGAACAACATCCACTGAAAATGCTTCTTTGGTCACATTTCGCAGAAATTCGTTGTTTTCACTACTGAAATGACGACTACAGCCGCCTTTGGTTTACGCGTGCGCAGTCGCGACATCGCTGCGTGACTTGATCAAAGATCGCCGGCCGCGCAACGGCGGGTGATACCTCGATTGCCGTTTTCGTGAACGCCAGTGGCTGTTGGTACCCAGAAATACGGGCGGAGTGAGCGCTCCTTGGGAAGACCAGCGGCAGTCCCCGGGGTGGGAAAATGTCTCCGTTTTCCAGGTCGTTGGTGTTGCCGGGGAGGAGAATGGTTGCAGCTTGTGTACGGCGTCACGCCTCTCTTACAAGTACGTTTAAACCAAGAAGTGTTATGTAATTTTAGGTAGCTGCGTTGACCGAAATGTTTCTCTGTCGGTGTTGTAATTTACTGCAAGTAACGTTAACACATGGCAGTGCCGCTGCAGTCAGCGGAGCTGGGTTAGCTAACGTTAGTTAGCCAGCTATAACGTTACGGATGACTGACGTTAGTTGAATAGATGGACTTAACAGTATAACGTAAGGAAGCGCTCAGTGTAACGTTACTTACAGCGAACTGAAGTTCGATGCAAGTGTGTGTGTACTGTTGTCTTCCGTTTCTGGGCCTAGTTTGAGCATTACACAGTGACTTGTTTCTGCTATTTAGCATACTCTCATTGATATAAATGGGGTTTTGGACAAAATAATAGACGCACCTGTTAATGTAAGGGTCATTCCGTCAGAAGACAGTCACTTTCTGACCGTACCCCCATTCGATGTCATGTCCATTTTGGACCCCCAACTAAAGACAGACAAGACGTCTGTGTCTTTAGTTGGGGTTCCAAATACAGGTCTAACTTTTGGGGGCCCCTGTCTACTGTATGGTTGGTCATTCACACCACGTTCTAGCACTCTCACACGAAAGCGGTGAAGTCAGAAGGTTTTCAGATTTGTGACGGAATTCCCCCGTAACGCAGTACGGTTCAGCAGCACCACGAACTGCAGCCTCCAAAACGCCATACCATACAATGGACGCCCCCCTAAAACAGTTTCCACAAAAACGGAACATTCTAATCCCTACAAAGGTGGGACTTATGGCAGGACTGTTATAAGAACGCAGTAGTTTTAGCTAGGTTGGTCCTAAGAAACTGGCCACTGTGTCACCATGGTTGTTTCCATGAACAGTTTGAATCATTTAACAAACTGGAGATCGCATTGGACATTTGTCACCGTGGTAGGTTTTCTTCATGTGGAATTCAGTAGTGGCTTCTAAGAACCTAGGGAAAGGTATTAAATGGTGTGTTCTAAGAAAGGAAATGTGTCCAATTAAAAAATACACGTCAAAATGATTTTTAATTACGTTTGGCATAAAGTCTCTCAATGTAGGACAATGTACCGCTAATGTTCACTTACTAAGTCTTATTTGGTTACCCCTTCTCCCTGTGTTTCTGCCTAGCTGAACTGATTGAAAACATGGATAAGAAAGCAACCTGGGACCGCTTCTACTCCGAGACTAGCGGCAGGACAACCGCCTTCAAAAACTTTGAGTGGTTCTTCGGCTTTGACGCCGCCCGAGACTTCATTATGCCCCTCTTGCAGACCAAGTCCCACCCGGATGCTCTGCTCCAAGTCCTGGATATGGGCTGTGGCACTTCTGCCTTAGGGCCCTGCATTTACAGGCACTCTCCTCTCCCGGTCCGCGTCACTTGCGCCGACATTTCCGCCGTAGCCGTGCGACTAATGCAGGAGCACGTCCGAGCCAGGGCCGCCCGACCTCACAATCCTTCTTCTCAGCTCGAGTTTGCAGAGCTGGACTGCGCGCAGCTTCGCCAGCACTTTGGTTCTAGCAGTGTGGACCTTATCGTTGACAAGGGCACCACAGACGCCTTGCTGAGGTCTAAGGACGGGTCGGGGAAGGCCGGTCTGGTGCTGACTCAGTGTCTGAAGGTGTTGCGGAGCTCAGGATCTCTGCTCCAGTTCTCCGACGAGGACCCCGATGCCAGGCTGCTGTGGTTGCAGACCGGTGCACAGGAGCTCGGGGGGATGGCAGTAGATGTCGGGGTGCAGGAGGTTGGAGAGCTAAGGGGAGTGTCCTACTACTGCTACCAAGTGATTCCTCGCCCTATTGTATAGCTGTAAACTTTCTACCTCTGGACGGTCATAATATTAAATGAGTAAATTATTGAACATGATTGTAAAATAAAAGTGTGTTTTGTTCTCTACTCAATTATACCGCATTGCTGTCATTATTTTTCTTTGATCTATATATATAGATGTACTCCAAGACAAATTATGCGTGTACCTATGATATAACACAATTATACTCTTTAGCCAAATAGATCATGTACAAATTCACTAGGCACTCTTACACAGACATTTTAGTTATGAATTCTCTTTTATTCAATGTGAGTCAAGCGTGTGTTTGTGTGTGATGTCAATCCCCCCCCCCCCCCTTGTCTCTCGCTCTCTCTTTCATTACTTGTTGTCCACTGCCATCAAGTGGCCAGCAGAGGATGTCTCATCCAGCGCGCCACAATGTAGGCTACACATGCTTTTGCCTGTATGAAGTAGTTGACCACTGTGCACTTGCCTCTCCATGTCAGATTTAGGGATGCTGAGCCGAGTTCAACGGACCGAAAATCAAGAAAACACAAGCAAATGGACAAACTAGACGCACGTGAAGAAAACCTCACCGCTTTGTCAACACATACAGTATGTGACATTTAAAAAAAAAAAAATGCTGCAAGTAGCTGGAGCAAACTATAGCAAATTGAGAAACACATGCATGAATGTACGCGTGCGGCATACGGAAACGCCCTGCAAACACAGAAACACTGTTAAGCAACATGCAGCTATAGAGGAACAAATCCACATGTGTGACTTACTAACGTTGATCCCTTGTCATTGGGAAATAAGATAAAAACATTATGATTGCATAGTTGTCCTTTACCTATCCTTTTCCTTCCTACTGGCGTGTTCATGAATGTTTTGCGTCCCTCCGACCCTTTCAAGTTTGCGGTGAGTAATTTGCCACTTGTTTCTGTATTTGCATTGCATTTCAAATACGTGTGGGGTTACACGGCAAGCCATTTTTCGTTTCTTAAAAACAAGTTTTATGTCACACGTGCACATATCCCCCCCCCATCTCACACAAACACGCACACAGTCCGACCTCTGAAAACAAAACGTCAACAGCAGGCGGCAGCAACCATGAGGTTTCCAGGCCTCAAGTCGCCCAGAAATAGCAGTAGCGTGACTCGCCTAAAGCCACAGACTGACTTATAAAAAAAAAAAAGAGATACAACTTCTTAGTAAGTGAGCTTTAGAGGCCTTGGATGGGCAGATTTCAGAAGTTTGGACAGAAGCAGGCTAACCGTTTCCAGTCTTTACACTGAGCATAACTACGCTCCTGGCTCTAGGTGCCGTTATTAACAGACATGCAAGAGGGTCCTATTGCTCCACTGGGAAGCCCCTTCATTTTCAATAAACCCAAACGTTGATCCAAGGTAAAATAAGAATCCCTTAAAATATGATTGATTTGCACCTGAAGACATTTCAGCCACATTTATCTTCTAAAATAAAACAAATATTTGAGTCATATGGGTTATTAATATGGAGAATATTAGACAATTCAAAACAGAAATAATGACCAGTTCAGTCTTATTAACGGTTTATTATTGATGGTTTTTTTTAATGTGATTATTAAAATGAGATGAATTCACAAAGGACATATTGAGCAAATAACATAACATACCTGTATGCAAAAGAAAGAAACAAAAAATGTTGTCAAACTCTTCAGGAAAGCCGTTTTGCATTTCATGGCTCTACCAGTCTCCAGATGTTCCTGCATTACAGCATCTAGGCACTAGAATCACCGCCCTGCCATTGTGTGCCTCCGCCAACCAGTCAAGTTGCAGTTTACCTCCATGTCAGACTAAATATGAAGTGAATACTTAAAAAAAAAAGACTTATAATGACATGACTTTTACCCAAAGACAGCTTGCTCACCAAAAGAAAATTAATCATACAGTGCAAAGAGTCATTTACATTAGTCATCATCACAGTGCACTACTTTTCTGAAAATAGTCCATTTTAAAACAAGCTGAAGAAGGTTACTGGTTCCCCTCCGTCCTCGTCTTCCAGCCGGGCACCCTTACAGAAAGAGGGAGGGTCGAGCTGTTGGGGGTCCGCTAGGCCCATGACGTTGTTGAAGAAGCTGAAGGTGAAAAACAAACAGGCGGAGCATGTGCTGAAACCATGCAGACGAAAAGCGATGAATGCTCCTGTAATTAAATGTGCCGCAACCAGCAAGCACAGGAGCGCCAGCTATGCGGAAGGGTCGGGGAATTTGGAGTGTGAGGACCGCGAAAGCCTTCCAGGCAGCCGATTAAAGGGCAAAATCCTCTCTAAAACTGTAATGCAACCGTAAAAAAACGCTTTCGGTGAGATATTTCATGTTCATGCTGACATTACTGTAAGGGAATAGTTCGACATTTTGGGAAATTCTCTTATTTTCTTCTCTTTTTTTTGCAGAGAGTTAGATGAGAAGATTAATACCACTCTCATATCCCTATGGTAAATATAAAGCTGGAATCGGGAGATGGTTAGCTTTACATGGTCCAGCACTCAACCCCTTGTAAAGCCACAAATTGTTGTACATGCACAGATTTAACTAAGAACTCATGGTCATGGCTCTGTTCCATTTAAGCCCAATACCAGTTGTTCCCATGCACTGATGCACCTAAATGAGATGTGGTCATTACCAATGTTATTAGTTCACCCGTGTTTGACGAGTCAAAATACCCTTGAGAACGGTCTATAAAGTCTTATTGTGTGCCATTTTATATATTTATTTTACAAGCGTGTTTTAAAAAAGCCTATCTGGTGAGAACTCTTATACTTCCCGTTTGTGAGGCGTCATGTGTGCGCACTGACCTGGTCACCACCCATCCGCTTCTGTTGGTGTGAAACAGAGTGCTGACGGGGACACATCCAAACTCGGTGACAGTGCTCATGTACTTTGCTGCAGGAACAGAAGTGGGTCACAAGTGAGCCGAGGCAGCACAACCGGACAAGCAGGTTCATGGGCATTAAACACAAGGGCAGCGATTAGGCTGCAGAATCACAGGAAGTCACGCGCTACAGTAGCGCCACACGACTTTGGAATTCCCCGTGCACATGTCCTCTGGTCTAGTTTCCTCTTACTGTACCTGGTCCCCTTTTCAGCTGCATCTCCCCCCCCCAGGTGTTGACCAGGACTCCCTGTCCTGGACCGGAGGAGCTGCCCAGCACAACCTGTCCCAGCAGGGAAGCGTTCCGTGGGATCGCCAGCGGGTGGAAGTCTACGCTCAGTGGCTTCTTGCAACACGTGTGGTTCCTGTAGTTAATCTTATACATGACGCCCTAGAGGACAGGATGGCATTATGCAGTGATGTGTGTTGTACATGACATCTCCGAATGTAGATATTATTGCCGTGTCATCATTACCTCTCTGTAGAGTAGAAGTACGTCGAGGTGGAAGGTCTTGTTGTCATAAGATCCAAACTCTCTGAGGCGGATGCGCTTTCCCAGTGCGTCATAGCTGTACTTGGCAAAGGCGATCAGCTTCTCGCTTTGGGTGGACTTGGAAAATGACAAAAATGCAACTGAAAGTTTCCTTAAACTTAAAGCGAGCGGCCCTTGTGGCCGTATGACCCAAAATTAGACTTGCTTTGAATGACAGTAATCCAGTATAGGGAATTGAATCTTGCGAATGTATTGTCAGGAAGTTATGTGTTCACGGTAGCACAATGACTTGCGTGAAGAGACAAACACTTACCACAGAGAGGCTTCCAGTCAGCAGTGGTGGGGATCCTGTTAAAATGAAATAAGTTGTTTTATTACAACTGGAGCATTTGCATCACATCTGTGCTACGCTTGCGCCGTGATAGTTCCTCAGAAATGCTACAGCAGAAACAGATTTATAGGAGGCGAATTGCTGAGATTGGAGGCATCATTCAGAAGAAAACTAGATATGTACAAGTTACCTAAACATCCGTGTTGTCGTACTTACTGCATTTATGTGGTCTCTGAGCTAGGCAGCCCACTGACAGGCACACAAACAGGAAGAGGGCTCTCATGCTGTCCGACAGTAGAAAACACTTTCGTCCGCACAGAAGCAAATATGCTGCTGCTTCAGAACGCTCGCTTCCTTATAAACAAGCTGGCGAGGCTCCCAGTCAGCATCCACTGCCAGGTTTTCTTTGTGTACTCAGCAGTGTCTCCACCTGTCTCCTGTCAGAATAAAGGTAAAACAGACACCGTCGGTACGCTCAGCTGGCGCGGCGTTTAAGAGATGTTCTGCGTTTGCACCTGGCCCCAGGTGTTTATCTCATGTCGTCTCCTACTCCTCTCTCTCGCCCAGTACTTACTGTTTGTTTTTGTAGCAGCAAATGAAGGCAAAAATCTTCTTCTGTAGTTAAATATTTAAAGCTTTTGCCCTCCACGGAATTTAGAAGGGAGAATTTGGGTACAAGAGGATTTATTAACACATAATTTCTCTCATTTTTCTCCGGTACGGTCAAAATCACTTCTATCATCATCATCATCATCATCATCATCATCATCGGGATAATTAGTGCTCGTATTATTACTCGACTGCTTTTCTGTTTGCTTATTGTTTTTTTAACAAGCATGCCAAACCTTTAGTTGCCACTCGAGAGGCCCCCGTGAGGCTTTCAGTGCTCATTGCATTACAGCATTCTTTACATTACAGCTCCTCATTAGCATTGATTTACATCCCCCGATTTTGTTCTATTCAAAATCTACTTTAACGTGCTTTCTAAAAATTCTGGCAAGTTGATTGCTGAAATGATGCAGTCATATTAATTCATTTTTCTGTTGTCACTTGGCATTTTATAGTATGAAAACTGGAGATTCCGGGAACTCCTAAATTGCTGTCCTTAATCCCTTTTGCCTTAATAATATTTCAATGCTGTATATTGTTCGTTGTCATTACACAAAGAGACATGGTGAAGTATATGCAGTTGTTCACCAGGCATATATTTTTATTGAGTAAAAAATCAGTACATTGTTAGAAAGTGGTAGCAGTAAGTAAGTGGAGTCCAGAGGTCTGGAGGCCCCGAAAAAGGAAATATTGCACTTATAGATGCTAAATGTAGAGTCAGGTGGTCCCTTTCACATTACACAGTCTTTTAATACACTGTCAACATGAAAACATCCATAAGTGCAGCTCGAAATTTTAAGCCAGAATTAAGTATATGAAAGAAAGGAATTTGAAAATGCGTAACATTTTGCTGAATTTTTTCTGAGCTGCTCAAATCAAGATGCTTGGAATTACACGTTCTTAGCAGGATTAAATGCGATGTAGACCACATAACAATGCGCTGATTCAGTACAGTAGCTCTGTTTGTTTTATGTCAAATCTCAAAGAAGGTTTGAGACATTCGTTGAAGGAGGCCCTCGATGCTAGTTATGGAGCAAGTGGTGGAAGACTCCTGGCTCCTCATTGCTGTCAGCGATCATCTCTGCTTCCAGGCAGAAGTCTGGAGGGTTGAGGAGGCCGGGGTCCAGAATCCCAACGACGTTGTTGAAGAAGCTGGTGAACAGAAAGACACGACGTCGCAAATATTTCTGATTCTGAAAAGTCAGTCACTATCACACTGTCCTTTCTGCCCTATAAGAGGGATTTCTACAGTGATGATGTTAATATAAACTAACTTCATTATCACCCATCCAAACTGGTCAGTTTGGAACCAAGTGCTGACAGGAATGCATCCGAACTCAGTGACCGTGCTCACGTACTTTCCTGTGGGTCAAAGATGAAAATGAACGTGTTAATATACTGGGATGGGTGAATGAACAGTTAAGAGAATTTTAAACCTTACATGCCCTTTAACCTGCTTGGTTGGGCAGATCTCCCGTCCAGGTGTTGACCAGGAGTCCTTGCCCAAGTCCGGACGAGCTTCCTAATACAGACTGGCCCACCAGAGATGCATTCTTTCGGATTTCCAGAGGCTGGAAGTCTACCTTCAGGGGCCTCTTCTTGCATGTACGGTTATGTTCGTGAATCTCATACATGGTAGCCTGATGGATGAAAGGTGCTGAATGAGGATGACTATTGCATTTTGTGAAACTTTAATATTCATTGAGTTTTTGTTGTATATGTTAACCTATGACTTTTTTTGTTTAATGACTATTGCTTATTTTGATTCAGTTTCTCTTTTTACAAGTTACAAGTTACAACTATGCATTTCCCTGTTCTATATAAAGCATTTTCCCCATAGGCTACCATTTTAAAAGAAACGTCTGTAACAGTGTTGACAGGACACCTCAAACTGTAAACAAGGTCAATACACGTGTACCTGTTTAGCCAATACATCTATGATAATCCTTCATTAATCAGTTCAACAATGTGTATTCACTGGAATCATACAAATGTATCATCTACATAGTGATATCTTCCATTTAGCCAAAAAATACACTTTATACCTTTTATTCAATTTAGGGGTGTCGCGACATACTTTAATTGACGATAAGTGTGATATTTAAAAGTGAAATTTTGACATCGTGTTAATAATACACATAATGATAATATCGTCTAAATAATCCAGTGCCTCTTAAATCATTTCCATTTCCTTCGGTTCTCGCTTTGTCATAGTAGGTGGAGGTAATGCACATTAACCCTGGTTGACACACACATAAAACTTAAAAAACAAGAGGCAGTAACAAGAGCTATCTTACTTTTTTCCGATGTTCTATAGATATCGCAATAATATTGTTATTGTGAATTCTTTTGGCCATGATAACTGTGTAGTGAATTCAATTCCTTGCAAGTATTCACTACATATTATATGAGTCGGGACAGACATGGAAGTAAACTCAGTTTTTCAAATATTCGAAATTGAGTATAAACTTTGAATATAATCTTCCCAAGTGTGCTTCTACTTCTTTAAAATTATTTACCTTTCTCTTTTGATCGAGAGCAACTATAACAATGATGATAATAAATATGCTTGGGATGTTCATGTAATTGCTTTGGTCACCTCTCTATAGAGTAGAAGAGCGTCAAAGTTGAATTTCTTATTATCGTGAGTGCTCATCTCCATGAGCCGTGTCCGTTGTCCCAGCGCATCATAGAGGTATTTGGTAAAAACCCACAGCTTTTCATTCTGTGTGGACTGGAGAAAGATGAGTTGAGTTAGTTTACATCTCCCTCTTTGACATTTTGTAATTGTGCTAGTCATTATGCTCAGGTCCTGCTTTATTGGTCTCATGTAACACACAATTAACACTCACCAAAGTGAGGGCTCCACTCAGAAGAGGAGGACTTGCTGTGTTTTAGAAGATGTGTGAAATCATAATAAACAAAACACAAGCACTAATTTGAATCAGTAAAATAGCATTAAATAAACTTGATAAACTATGTCAGCGATGCAAAACATTTCCAATACAAATATTCTTGAGTATTAAGAAAGCATCAAATGAAATCCATTCCTACAACCACAATCAAAATCACTTTTCTCTCGTTGTTATTTTACTTACAGCAGGGTTGAGGCTTCTGGGCCAGGCAGCCTGCCAGTAAGCATGTTAATATTACTAAGACTCTCATGTTTTCGGATACAACGCTCTGGTTGTCGGCAGCCACACACACACTGTTGCTTGAGAGGGAAGTCACTTCCTTATATATACGGACACTGAGGCTCCAGGACAAAGTCCTTCTTCTGGGTTTTATTTTGAACCCTGTCAATATCATGAAAGTCAAGGCCTCATACAAGTGCATGTAGACAGAGTGAGTGTGAGGTCTGTGTACAGTGGGTCAGGAGTAAAGGATGCTGTTTGTATTTCACAAAGCTAGAGGGTAATAAACTCAGGAACTGGATTTTGGCAGAACAGAGAGGAGGATTACGTGTGCTGAAGGCGCCACAAATTACAACACTGTCATATGATGTTGAGGTGTGTGACTGCAGTCATTTAATGGTCAAACAAACCTTCTTGCTTTATTGATTTACTCTAATGAGCACATATACACTTTATTTAACCACAACATTATTTTATACATTCACAATAAAACAAATGATCTCTCTCTATGATTCAATATTTACACTTCAACGCTATGCAAATCTGAAAGGGAAATTTTTTGCACAAAGAATGTTTATGTATAATTTTTCAAATGAGTATGTTTGTTCGTTTTCACATATCTATGTATGTATTTATGTTTGCATCTATATATGTATGTATGTATGTATGTATGTATGTCTGTTTGGACATATCTAACTATGTGTTTTTGCACATATGTGTATGTATGTATGTATG